>QNUK01000908.1:25000-30000 GCA_013621035.1 Clarias magur | reverse complement strand
TGTCTTTCACTGACGTTGTGACACTCGCTGCAGGTGATAAGGTTGATCAGAGTTCCACGGTAAAGTCTCTGAATCAGACTGGAGCCTGACGTCCCGATCAGAGACGTCTCTAACGCACTGAACAGGATCCTGTTTAACTCCTGAACGTCCTGCTGAGATGTCTCCTAAAGGGGGGCCGGGGGGAGGGGTTTTTAAAAAGGGAATATGTGTGTGGGTGTGTGTGTGTGTGTGTGTGCGTGTCTGTGTGCGCGTGCGTATGAGTGTCTGCGTGTGTGCGAGCGAGCGAGTCTGTGCGCGTGTGTGCGCATGTACATTAGGTAGAAGAGGGCAATGTCTATTACCGCCATTCATCGCAGCGGCAAAATGACAGCGGCCAAAATAAATCAGTCGCATTTCAAAGTAATTTGTGAAATGACCGCTAGGTGGCGCAAAGTGACATTTTCCGTCTCGGTTTTAAAAAATAGAATTAAGTCATAACAATATGTTGTATTGAAGAATTACTAGAGTGATGGTAATTTCCACATCTGTGTATTTTATACAACAAGCATGAACAATCTGAACCAGAGCTACTGATATTTACTGTACAATAATGAGTCAAACAAAAAACATTGAAGTTGAACATTGAAACAAGTTCACTAGCTGACAATTTTATTTGTACAAAGTTCAATGAACTGTTATATAGTCTCTCTGTTTGTATTGGTTTATTGTTATTAAAAAATACATTCAAAGACATCAAACTTTAAATATAGAAATAACTGGAAAACTAAACTTTCAGAATAAAACATTACAATAACTCAAAAAAGACTCTAAAAATGCTGTGTTGTTTCTGGAAACATTGTTGGGTTGCTCATGTTGGGTCAAATGAGATGTAGTGAATCGTTTACAAACAAACACCTGGTTGGGTTATTTAGACCCAACAACTGGTTTATTCTTTATTATCTGGTTTCTCCAAACGGCAGCCTGCAAAACGTTCGAAATATTACTGTTATTGTGTTACAAGTTGTTACGGTGTCCACCTGTGATGGACGTGCGCCCAAATCAATGTCGCTCCTCGCTCACTAGCTAGGCGGCCTCTCCTTCTGCTGGTGCACAAAGGAGCAGGGCCGCGGAATTAGGCACAGCTGATGAGCTATCGCCGCTAACGATCCCGGGCTTCTAAAATTAAATAAAATAACAAACAAGTAGGACGTCAATGGAAGTTCAGTACGGACCACAAGCATCCGCGAGGACCGCCAAAAAAACATGTTTAATTTTTCGTGTGGAAAGATGGAAACATAATCACAGCGCCAAAACTCGCGGTGAATCATGATGAACCGTACGTACGGCCACCGAGCAAAACCACGTAACCGTTGTCTTGTTACACAGGTTGCAGATTACTAATGTATTGCCTTTTTCACAAAACATGTACAATTGCCAGACCGGTGAAGGCATTTTAGCAGCGCACAAAAAAATTGTCCCGCGAGTTTTGCGTCATCTGATCGACTTTTCTATATCAGCCATTATAGAGGCTGCCGATCAAACTTCCCAAAGCTATTATCGGCCGATTACGATCGGTGACCGATCAATCGGAGCAGCCCTAGTTATATAGTTTTTGAACATTAATCCGGCAAACTCTGATGCACACCCAGAGTCTGTTTTCTGGCTACACTAGTGTTGCACATGATATAATCTAAAGGCTAGATATAAAAGGTATACGTTTACTTTGCTTAAATTCGATGCAAATAAGAAACACCTCGATGACGCAGTAGCATGTCCTGACAATGTTTTAATTTTAGTTTTTTTCATTTATTTCAGTTAATAAATCTACTACAAATTTAAAGAACACAAAATATAAGATGACACAAAACCCTTTTTTGAAAGAAATAAAGATTTTCTAATTACACATGATAAAATCTAAAGGCTCATGGTGTTAACGTTTACTTTGCTTAAATTCGATCCTAATAAAATTTAATTAAATTTTAATTCTACATTTGTACTGTAATTTTAGTACTGTGATTAGGAATTCATTTAACTACAATGTTTCACTTGATTTATCTGCTGCTATGTGCAGATCTAAAGGAGCTGCGGCTCATTAATCCTTGAGAGAATGAACTAAGGCCTGAGGCGTCGGCCTATAGTTATATAGCGCCACTCAGTGGTAAAAGCCAGCAAACGCACAAACCCAAATGCTGTCGCCGTGAGACGCAGTGGTAACACTGGAGTACTGCTTATCTACCATCTGTATGTGTATATGTATCTCTGTGTGTGTGTGTGTATCTGTGTGTGTGTGTGTACCTCATTGTTTGTCCAGCCGAAGCTCTCAGTCAGTGCTGTAGTCGTTGTGGTTTGTTCATCCAACAACAACAACCGAGCAAAAAGATTCTGCAACTCCAGAGGAATAACACGCACCTACACACACACACATATCTGAATGGTTTTCAACACTGAAGGACAAAGGTGCATACACACTTGAACATACTTATTGGACACAAACGTACACACGCACACACACTCCTACCTTAGCCCCAGGTTGGTCTTTATCCTCCAGGTTGCCGAGCTCCTCCGGTCCGAGCCTGAACAACTCCTCTGTGGAGACACAGTCAGTTAAACACTTGTGTGTGTGCGCGCGTGTGCGTGTGTGTGTGTGCGTGTCTCACCTCGAAACTCAGGTGTGTGTAGCAGGGTCTGCAGCAGTGAGTTGAGGTAACATGTTGATCCCTGATTTCTAATTCCACTCAGCTTCAGTTTCCCACGAGGTGGCGGCGGCTCACACACCTTTCCTATAACACACACACACACACACACACACACACACACACACACACACACAGACTGTAGTGCAGACTCGCTCTGATGTTTTATCGTTCCATAATAACGGCTCCCACGCTGTGTAACACGAGTGTAAGGAGTCTCCAGTGTGAGTGGAACAGGCAGGAGTGTGTGTGTGTGTGTGTGTGTGTGTGAGAGAGAGATAAGGCTCCTGTTTTCCTGTAACAGTGTGTGTCAAGAGTGTTTTATTACTCTTACACACACTCCCCCCCCCTCTCTCACTCTCACTCACTCACACACACACACACACACACACTCAGGTACCTGAGCCCTGGCTGATGATGTTCCTCTCCTCCTCTTCCTCTTCAAAAAGATCTCCGAACATAGACATGGCTCTTAGTGTTTACCTCACTCACTCACTCACTCACACACACACACACACACACACACTGCTATCTCATGTCCCTCACACACTCCGGCTGCAGCGCGTTTATAAACATCACACACACTCTCAGAATCTAAACCTTCTGTATTAAACTCCTGTCCGTCTCTGTGACGTCATTGTTAATAAACACCGCCTCAGAGATTAATGAGAGAGAGTGTGTGAGAGAGTGTGTGTGTGAGTTAAAGCGGAAATGTGAATCAGAAGCTGAATCTCTGCTCAGAGCGCCGCCATGTTCTCCCTCAGAGCGACACCGCCGCGCTGCATCACGGGAAATTGAGTTCAGCAGCAAAACTACACTTCCGGGTTTGCAGGAGGAAACGTGGTGCACCCGCGCCCTCTACTGGGAAACAACCGAATAACATCACGTGCGCACGCGCGGTGCAGCAGATCACGTGATTGTAATATAGCTATAACCCCCCCCCCCCCCCCCCCCCGTTCTGAAGGTGAAACGACTTGGTTCAGAGGAAATGATATAAATTTAGATCATTCATTCCAGTCACCCAAAATATTACCAATTTCTAACACCATAATCATTTTAATTTTGCATATAAAAACTATTTAAACATTTAGAAAAGACAAGTAAATTGAGTAAAATATGAAATTCAACTCAATTTTATTTCTATAGCACTTTTAACAACTGTCATTGTGTCAAAGCAGCTTCACAAACATGAAAAGAACATTTATGGATGTGTGTATGAATGAGAAAAACGTGTCTAGATAATGAGATCGTCCCTGATGAGGAAGCCGAGAGCGATATGGCGTTATATTCCTGCCACAATTCTGAGCGCGCGGTTCGACGTGCAGGCAAAGCAGTCTATGCGCGTGCAGTGTCTCCAATGCGCGCTCAACAGCTCAATTCTGCGCGTGCGATGTTCTCCGCGCTCGCTCAACTTTGTCCAGTGTTACTAAACTGCCACAAAAGCAGCCAATCACAGACTTCCACACACAGCTTCTGATTGGCTGTTCCTTCTCTATCAGCTGACGCTATCGACCGCATAACGGAAGCGTTCTAAATAAAGGTTTATAAGTAAAGAGACCGAGTTGTGCGATTTGAATTTTAGTCGATGTAGTCTAGCGATGAGCTGTATGGATAATTAGATAAGTAAATTAAAACACACAATGGACAAACGAAACTGGTTTATAGTAATACGTCATTGAATAAAAATAAATACTATAATATTTGAGACAATGGCCATTTTAAAAGCACCGTACAGATAGAGAAGGAGCAGCCAATCAGAAGTCGTGTGTGGAAGTCTGTGATTGGCTGGTTTTGTGGCAGTTTTGCAACACTGGACAAAGTTGAGTGGGCGTACGGGCATACACACGTGGACAAAATTGTTGGTACCCTTCGGTCAATGAAAGAAAAACTCACAATGGTCACAGAAATAACTTTAATCTGACAAAAGTAATAATTTAAAAAAATTCTATGAATGTTAACCAGTGAAAGTCAGACATTGCTTTTCAACCATGCTTCAATGGAATTATTAAAAAAACATAAACTCATGGAACAGGCCTGGACAAAAATGATGGTACCCCTAGAAAATACTGGAAATAATGTGACCAAAGGGACATGTTAATTCAAGGTGTGTCCACTAATTAGCATCACAGGTGTCTACAATCTTGTAATCAGTCAGTGGGCCTATATATAGGGCTCCAGGTCGTCACTGTGTTGTTTGGTGACATGGTATGTACCACACTCAACATGGACCAGAGGAAGCGAAGGAAAGAGTTGTCTCAGGAGATTCGAAAGAAGATTATAGACAAGCATGTTAAAGGTAAAGGCTATAAGACCATTTCCAAGCAGCTA
>QNUK01000908.1:0-20000 GCA_013621035.1 Clarias magur | reverse complement strand
GCCTGCAGGCAGAACTGACCGAACTGAAAGCGAGGTATGATGACATGGAAGGGAAAATGCGGCGATGTAACATTCGAATCCTGGGTGTTTCGGAGGGACCAGGGTCAAGCTCCACTGCGTCGGTCTCTAAACTCCTGACCGAAGTTCTGCAGATGGACAAGGACCTCCTTATTGACCATTCGTACAGCAGTTCCAGACCCAAGACGCAAGGAGGGAAACCGCGCACCATTGTCGCCAAGCTACACTACCATCAGGACTGTGTGGAGGTGCTGCGCCGAGTCCGGTCCCGAGGTCCACTTCGCTTTAACGGCGAGCAAATAGCCATATTTCCCGATTACACTCCGAGTGTGGCCAAGGCTCGTGCGGCATTTACTGAAGTTAGAAAACTCTTACGAGGACAGGACGATGTGCACTTCGGCATTTTGTGTCCTGAGCGACTCCGTATCACCTACAAGGGCGAGGACAAGATGTTCACAGATCCGGATAAAGCCATGCACTATGTTAAGCATAGTGTTATTATTCCTGCAGAAGACAGACCTTAACTACTGAAGGATGTTCACATTGCGTATCATTAGCACATGGACGATAAACACAGTACTGACCGGGAAAGCCATCGTGGTTCATTACAAGTTAGTGTAGTTGTGTTGAAGTTCCCGTTTTAGTTTCAGTACAAAGCTATTTGTAATTAACACTTCATAACCATAATAAGGATGATGTTGACTAGTTAATGTTTAGACCTGTTTATACATTTTATTGTTCCAAGCTTATAAGATGGTTCAGTGAGAGCCTGATTTTGGCTCAGTAGGATCCAGACAAGCACAGTGTGTGGATATGTTCGTGTGGGTTAATCACCCGGTTTTAGGGTTCAGGCCAGTCAGCAGTACTTTTTTCAAATCTCTTTTTCTCTCTCTCTTTTCTCCTTTTTAAATGCTCTCTTTTCTTCGTGGTTCTATTTTATTCTCTGTAAATCTGCAGCTTCACTATTGCTATTAACTTCTCATGACAAAAATAGGTGTTTCTTCTAGACAGGCTAATGGATGTTTGATCAATTTTGTTAGTTGGAACGTTAAATCTCTTAACCATCCTGTAAAGAGGAAAAAAGTTCTTATTCATTAGCAACATCTCAAAGCTGATATCGCTTTTCTTCAAGAGACCCATTTACGCACATGTGACCAATCTAAATTAAGGGAGGGGTGGATCGGACAAGTAATTTCATTGTTGAATACAGATACGAAAATCATAGCAAAAGTTTTGGCCCGCCGTCTGGAGAAAGTAATGCATTGTGTTATTTCACCTGATCAAACGGGCTTTATAAAGAACAGATACTCTCTTTTTAATATTAGGTGGCTGTTGAATGTTATCTATAACCCATCTCTATCTGACAATTTGGAAACAATTATTTCCCTTGACGCAGAAAAAGCATTTGATCGAGTGAATTGGGATTTTCTTTTTTATACTCTTGGTAAACTTGGTTTCGGCCCTAAATTTATATCATGGATAAAAGTGCTATACTCATCCCCACTGGCTGCTGTTCGGACAAATAGCAACTTATCCCCTTTCTTTGAGCTTCAGCGTGGTACGAGACAGGGGTGCCCTTTGTCACCTCTTCTCTTTGCTGTGGCTATCGAACCACTGGCTATCGCATTAAGGGAAAACGCCAATATTAAAGGTACCTCCCGTGGGGGGGGGTGGAACACAAAGTTTCCTGCTTGAAACTATACTAAAAGTATGCTGATGAGATGCTGCTTTTCATGTCCGATCCTCATCACAGCCTACTAAAACTTGTGGATTTACTGAAAGACTTTGGTGAAATATCTGGCTACAAGGTTAATCTACAAAAAAGTGAAATGATGCCAATTAAAAACGATATAGCACAGTTTCCTGATTCGATCCTCTTTAAGATTAGTCTCAGAAAAATCTAATATCGAGGGATTTGGATAACACATAACCATGCAGATCTGAATAAGGCGAATTATCAGCTTCTACTTTCCAAAACAAAATTAGATCTCGAAAGATGGGACCTGCTGCTTCTCTCTTTGGGCGGAAGAATAAACACAGTTAAAATGAATCTGTTTCCAAAATTCCTTTACCTATTTCAGTGTCTTCCAATCTTCTTAACAAAATCTTTTTTCAATAACTTAAGTAGTCAGATTTCTACTTTTATTTGGAATAAAAAACAACCACGTATTAAACAAAGTATCCTACAGAGGCCCTGTGAATTAGGAGGAATGGCACTTCCAAACTTTCTTTATTATTATTGGGCTGCTAATGTGAGGGCCATGTTATTCTGGGCGCAGTGTGCCGTCAACCCTCCCGTCTGGGTAGCTGTAGAGGAGGCATCCATGGGATCAACATCTCTCTCATCGTTATTATTATGTGCTAAATTGCCACAAAAACAACCCACATCTTCTTTTACCTCAAACCCACTGGTGGTTCTACACTCCGTTAAAATCTGGAATCAGTTTCGGCGTCATTTTAAGCTTACAGATCTGTCTCTGATATCACCACTGAATGGGCACTGCATGTTTGCTCCGTCTTATACAGATGATGCTTTTGGGGTTTGGTCTGAGTGTGGTGTCGTGTCATTATACGATCTTTACATCGATAATATCTTTGGCTCATTTGAACAACTTATACAAACATTTTTAACAGTTTAACATTCCCAGGACACTTTTTTTTAGATATCTACAGCTGAGGAATTTCATTTCCTGTAATTCTGACTCTTTCCCTTTGTCTCCTTCTCCATCCCTTTTAGATTCTGTTTTTAGCTGTAAACCAGATACCAAACAGATGATTAGTGTTCTATACAAATTATTAAACACAAGTAACTCGGACACATTAGATCTACTTAAAGACAAATGGGAAAATGATTTACAAAAACAAATCCCAGATAAACTGTGGCGAAAGATAATACATAGAATTTACTCCTCATCAGTCTGCCTCAAACAGAGTTATTCAGTTTAAAATTGTTCACCGGCTTCACTGGTCCAAGGTTAAACTGGCAAAGATTAGAGAGGATTTTGATCCCACGTGTGACCGATGTAAGCAGGAACCAGCTACACTACTGCATATGTTCTGGACACGCCCAAAGCTAAACAATTTTTGGAGTTTTATTTTTGATACCTTTTCAAAAATATGCCAGATACCATTAGAACCATCCCCATTTATTGCACTTTTTGGTGTTGACCCAAGTGGTGCTCGTCTGAATGACGCCAAGGCCGATATGATCGCCTTTAGCTGCCTTCTCGCTAGGAGACTGATCCTGGCTAAGTGGAAGGAGTCGTTACCACCAGGGGGCGCTCATTGGATTAAAGAGGTCTTGTACTTTCTTCACCTAGAAAAGACTCGCTATTCTATAAGGGGATCAACTCAGGAATTTTATGATGTCTGGCAACCATTTATAAGCCATTTTGAAAATATAGATGCAGAGCAACTGGATCTTTGATAAAAGATTTCATTTTAGTCTCTGTTTCTAATACTTCCTTCATTACAATTTCTGTTTGATGCGTAATTTATTTAATTTTCTTTTTCTTCCTTTTTTCTTTCTTCTGACTGGATTTTTTTTTTTACTTCTTCTTCTTCTTTTTTTCTTTAGTTTAGATTTTTGTTGTTGTTTGATTGTTGTTGTTTTTATTGTGGGGTGGGCAGAGGGGTATGGGTAGAAAAAATAGTGTACAATGTATGTATGTATATGTAACTTGTTCATATTTCCAATAAAAAAGACTTTGATTAAAAAAAAAAAAAAAAACTTAATTTATGATTCCCCTTGGCACCGGCTGCTTTAAAAAACGAACTGAAAGCAGCTCCTGTTTTGTTCTTGCTACCATCCTTGATAATATTCTCATGGACTGGTGAGAATACGTCTTTATTAAATCACACACGCAGCTTAGCTGGTGTTCAGTTTGGTTCGGATCAGTTGCATACTAAAAATGCTTCACATGCTGAGACAAATTTCTTGCAGAATTTCAGTTCTTAAGGCTAAAATTCAAGCAGCGGGGCATTAGTATGCCGGGGTAGCACAAAATAACATGACAATTTTATTTATCGGATAGTATAAAATGTATTACTCTATAACTTTGCAGATACTAAATAACACCAAAGTTCAATCCAATTAAAGTTTATTTACTGTATATACAGTAGCACCTTTTGTAATGAGCCAGTAACAAATTGCTTTGCAATAAACAGTTCTAATAAAAACACTAGAGCAAAAGTAGCCTTTTGTTGGCTCACAGAAATTTTTTCAACCGAAAAAATTATTACAAAACTCCATGTGGTAAGTTCCTGATGTGCTCCAGCTGTTCCTGATGTTTTAACTGGTGATTAAAGTCAAATCCTTGATGTGCAGCTTTTCAGTGTCACCAGGACAATAAGTCTGATCTTGCTTTAAATTTAAATCAACATGATTCAATTGAGATTTAATCAATGAAAGTCATTACCCCCACTACATTTAGGTAGCCTATTTATTCATTTATTTATTTATTTATTATTTTTCATGCTGCTTATCTTCTACTGTATATATCTTTCTTGTGTTTTTTTCAGTAAAATGTAGAAAGTTAACAGTGTACCGCAGTTTCACACCTAAATCTTCTATATTTATACTTCTACTCTTACATTTTTAAAATTTCATTATTATTTTTGTAAAAAAAATATAAAAAAAAAAATAAGAAGAAAACACTTTTAACAACTGTGTTTTTAACAACTCTGGTGTGTGAAATGTGAAACGTTTTAAATAGATATCTGGCAACCCGAACGAACACCATCATGGCGTCCGTCACTGAGCTGAAGAGCGGTGGGTTTAAACTCTACTTTTATATCATTATCCTCACTTAATAAATTCAGCGTACAGTTAAGTTAATTATTCATTATTTCCTGAATAAAACACACCACGCGTGTGTATTAAACACACTCATATTCAACGCTGAAGCGGTGAGCGCGGATGTGGCTAACTCCCTGTGCTAATGGTTTGAAATAAATTACCTCAGCTGTTAGCAACCGTTAGCCTCGGGCAGGGGGCGCTATGCTAAGCTAACTGTCAGTGTAACAGGTTAGAATCCTGACAGATCGCAGATTGTTTATTCACAACGAAAAGTTTGTTTGTGTTTATTATAACTGGATACGAAGTATTTAATTATACAAATGTAATATTGTGGTGAAAATAAAGCAGGATCACAACATCCCCCAAAAAACTTTATGGAGTAATTAAACATTACAATATCTGAATAATAATAAACACACTAAATATACCTCGGCATACAAATGTAATCCTGCATTTAATTCTGCATTGTGAGACTCAGGAATGAACTTCCATAGGAATTAAGATAAATGCAGAGGATTTGTTCCAGCCACCCAAAAATATTATCAATATTACCAATTTCCAACTCCATAATCATATTTTTGTATATAAAAACAATCAAAACATTTATAAAAGACATGTGAAATCTGAAATAAATAGACATTAAACCACATTTAATCTTAATTTATGATTCCTCTCGTCACCGGCTGCTTTAAAAGGCAAACTGAAAGCGGCTCGCCTCTTCTTCTTCCGTCCTTGTTAACATTCTTGGGACCCGTGGCTCTGCGTCTTCACTAAATCTTACACAAAATGTAAAAAAAAAAAAATACCCACAAAAAAATATGTAAACTCGCTTCACTTGGGTTTCCACTGATGCAAAACATTTTGAACGGCTCCCGGACGTACGCACAACTTAGCTGGCGTTTGGTTCATGTCAGTCGCTCATAGGCCGAAAATGTTTCATATGACGAGGCATATTTATTGGAAATGTCACTTCTTAAGATAAAAAAATGTGTAGCGAAGCGTTTGCATGCCGAGGTATTACTGAATGGAATAAATTGTCTGAGTGTGTCTGTCTGTCTGTGTCAGTGATGTTGGACTGTTCTTTATCCAGCAGGGGGCAGAGCTGTGCATCTTATCACTTCTTATCACTTCTTAGACTTCCTTCTGCAGATCACTAATTGTTTGTGTCCACTTTGTGTGTGTGTGTGTGTGTGTGTGTGTGTGTGTGTGTGTGCAGCCCTAAAGGAGACATTGGAGGCGCGGGGCGTGCTCACACAGCTCAGAGCGAGGATGAGGGCGGAGGTGTTCAGGGCTCTGGATGATGCAAGTGAGCCACGACCCTCACCGAGCCGCGAGACGCTCCTGATTAATGAGCTGATCCGCGAGTACCTCAGGTTCCACAAGTACCATCACACTGAGTCTGTGCTCATCGCAGGTATATATACATACATACAAGCACGCGCACACACACATACACACACACACACACACACACCAGTAACACAGGGCAGGTCACACTGTTTCCTGTCTCATTACCTGTCCTCACATACACACACACACACACACACACACACACACTGTATTCAGAACGCTGTCATTATCAAGTGTTACAGCATGACTGTGTGTGTGTGTGTGTGTGTGTGTGTGTGTGTGTGTGTGTGTAGAGTCCGGACAGCAGGATGTTCCTCTGGACCGAAAGTTCATCGCCAGTGAACTGAACATCGTAGAGGAGCCGAGCGCTAGAACACTGTGAGTGTGTATTATCACACATACACACACACACACACACACACACACACACAGGTCTTGAAGTTAATCATGTTTGTGTGTGTGTGTGAGACAGTCCTCTGCTGTATGGCGTCATCTCTCACTTCCTGAAAGAGGATGGAGCATCATAGACAGGTGAAAACACAGGTACACACACATACACACACACACACACACACACACACACACACACACACACACACCTGTTTCAGCAGCCCACACACCAGCACTTATTGTGTCTCATCACCTCTAATTTTTATTGAATATTTCTTTCCAGAGCTGAAGATGTTGCGTCATCACAACAGGAAGTTGCATCACAACAGGAAGTCACAACACTGTTAAATGATTATTGTTTATATCTCCTATTGTACCGAAAGCTCTGTGAGTGTGTGTGTGTGTGTGTGTGTGTGTGTGTGTGTGTAAGAGAGAGAGAGAGACATTCTGTGTTTGGGTGTGATCTTACTAGACTTTCATAAAAATTAAACATTTTTCTAATATCTTTAGTGTGTGTATTTGTGTGCGTGTGTGTGTGTGTGTGTGAGAGAGAGAACATGATGAGACCTAGCTGAATTTAAGATCAGACTTGCAGTGTGTGTGTGTGAGACGTGGCAGCGCAGCTGTTCTGTGAGTGTGTTTCAGTATTGTAGCATTTGTCATTTTCATTCTAATACGTCTATTTCATATTCAAATATGGATAAAGAAATGCATTAACACACACACACAAACACACTCGTCCCTACCAAGGGACATCTAAGTAAGTGAAAATATTTAGTGTCAATGATTAACTGTAGCTTTGTGTCCAGAGTTACATTTTAATTTGTGCATATTTATTTTATACCTGATTTGCATATTCATAAGCTGATGATGGATGATGGCTGTGTGCTCAAACACACACACACGTCACTAAATCGGGAGGAAATTCTGTACATCAGCAGCAGCTACTTTGTGTGTGTGTGTGTGTGTGTGTGTGTGTGTATTTTGTTTAGTGGTTAGTAAACATCATGCTCAAATTTGTTGGCCCATATTTAGTCACACTGGGCTTTACTTTAAACACTTTATACACAAACACACACACACACACACACACTACACTGCAAATTCCAGAATACACTGACCTTATATGGAACTGTACATCGCTCTCTCTCTCTCTCTCTCTCTCTCTCTCTCGTTTCTGCAGATATCTAGTAGGGTGTTGATACAGAGCAGAGTCTGACCTGCAGGTTTTTCCTCCGTGTGATGTGTGTGTGTGTGTGTGTGTCTGTCTATCTATCTGTCTGTCTGTCTGTGTGCTTTCCGAGTACATTAGCTTTGATGGAAACATCCCCAGCTCTGTGCAGCTCAGTGGTGATTTATGGTGTACGAGAGGACGTTGTCCTTTTATAGGAAGTTCCATTGGAGTGGTGGGAATGTGTGTGTGCGCGCGCGCGCGTGTGTGTGTGTGTGTGTGTGTGTCCCCGCGCATGTGCACCCAAAAAGGCTGTGAGTGTGTGCAGTTTGTGTTGCAGGGAATCTCCTTCACTCAGTATGGGATTCCACTGTAGAGAGGCGCAGTGTTGGCCATGTTGGGGAAGGTGAAGTGAAAATGTAGAGTGTAATACACATCACACGCCATGTTTAACCATATGTGTGTTATTAACTATATAATGTATGTATTATACAGGCTGTATGGGGTATGCATGGGGTATTAGGGGGTCATTTAAATTGAGATAACTAGGATGTTGAGACGTTAGATTTAAGAGATTAAAATTAAAATGTTGGATATTGGAATACTGGGGTATTAGAATGGGGCAGAACTGTTGGGTATGAAGGTGGGAGAGTAGAATCATGGGGTATAACAATAGGAGAATTTGGGGTAGGGTTTTAGATCTTTACTTCTTTTAGAGTAACTTAAAAATGTAAAATTTATGTTGTACATTTATGTTGTTACATGTATGTAGCACCCTGGTCCTGGGGGAACGTTGTTTCGTTTCACTGTGTACAAACTGTATATGGTTGGAATGACAATAAAAGCCTACTTGACTTGACTTGACTTGACTAGATGGGGGTGTTCGTGGTAGAGTATTTAAATGGAGGTAATAATGGTGGAGAATTAGTGTGGGCTGTTAGATTGGGGGTATTGATAGGGTATTAGTGGTGCAATATTAAATTGTTAGTTTTAGTAGTAGGGTATTAGATTGGCAGTGTTAATTGTGTGGTATTTGGTTAATTTTGTAGCATTAGATTGGGCAATTAGCGGTATGATTAGATTAGGGTATTAGTGGTGGATTATTAAAGTATTAAGTTATGGGTATTAGTTTGAGTTTATTAGATTGGGGAATTAGCTTTTAGCGTTATGGTTATTAGGATGGCTGTATTGGCTGTGGTCTTGGATTGACCATATTAGATTAGTAATTTTGTCCAGATGTGTTAATTTTGGGGGTATTGTTGGTGTGGTATTAGTTTGGCACAATTAGATTGTGTGTTTTAGTTTTAAGGTAGTACTGTAGTTTGGGATATTCCTGAGGGAGCTATTTAATTGGCAGTATTAGTGGTAGTGTGTACGATTGGGATATTAGATTGGGGCATTAGAGGTGGAGTATTATGACTTGTATAAGATTGGGCATATTAGATTAAGAGTATTAGTGGTTGTAGATTAGATTGGGGGTAGTAGATTAGTAGTATTACATTTTAATAATACTTTAAAAAGATCTTTAGATGAAAGGTGGGATATTAGATTAGGTGTATCAGAATTAGTATTTGATTTGATTCAGATTGGGGGTTTAAGATTGGCTGTATTAGATTTGTGTATTAAATTGGGGATATTAGATTAGGGGTATGTGTGCATGGAGTTTGCATGTTCTCCACTTGCTTGGTGGGTTTCCTCCGGGTTCTCCGGTTTCCTCCCACGGTCCAAAGACATGTAGGTTAGGCTAATTGGCGTTCCCAAATTGCCCGTAGTGTGTGAATGAGTGAGTGTACGTGTGTGTCTGTGCCCTGCGATGGATTGGCACCTTGTCCAGGGTGTAACCTGCCATGTGCCCTAAGTCTCCTGGGATAGGCTCCGCCCCCCCATGACCCTGAATACAGGATTAAGCAGTATAGATGATGAGTGAGATTAGGGGTATTAGAATGGGGGTATTCGATTTGGAGTAGTCGATTTGTGTACTAGTCTTAGATTAGAAACATTAGATTAGTGGTATCGATTAATGATGGATTGGGGGTATTAGAATGAGAGTATTAGATTTGTGTATGAGGGGTATGAGCTTGGAGGTATTGGATTTGTGGTATTAGATTAGGGGTATTAGATTGTAAGTATTTCATCAGGGGTATTAGATTTGGGTTATTAGAAAGAGGATATTAGATTAGAGGTCTTCAATCAGTCAATCATTTATTTATATAGCACTTTGTAACAATTTCAAGTTGACCAAAGCTATACATATCATTAGATCGGGGTATTATATCGCGGGTATTACATCAGGGGTATTATATCGAGGGTATTAGATTGGTGTATTAGATTTGGGGTATTATATTGGGGGGGGGAGGGGGGATGGGGGGGGTTACATCGGGGTGATTACATCCGGGGGTATTAGATCGGGTTATTAGATGGGGTGTATTAGATTGTTTTTTTAGATCGCGGGCATTAGATTGGGGGGATTATATTGGGGGTATTAGATTGGGTTATTGGTTTCGGGGTATTATATTGGGGGGATTATATTGGGGGACATTAGATCTGAGGTATTAGATTGGGGGTGTTATATCGGGGGGTATTAGATTCGGGGAGTCTGAGGTCAGGAGTGATCTGCTGCTTCTCATTTCCTCCGGCCCACTTTGCACAAAGTCATGACCTCCTTGCTGTATCCCCGCCCCTTAGCCCCTCCTCCTTGTTAGTTTAAATGAAGTGCACATTGATATTTGCTGTAATTTGGACCGCTCTCTGCCGGAGTTTCTCGCTCAGAGTCTCCAAATTACAGCTGTGTGAAGCTTCTCCATCACTCAACACCTTCATCCAACATCTGTAAGTACACACACTCACACATCCAACATTCGTAGGCACACACACACACATGCATTTTACTCTTCCTCTTATAATTGTAATGCAGTGAAAGTGAAGTGATTGACTTACACTCGGTGTTCAGTGTCTTCATGAAACTGTGATTAATTTCTCTTTCTCTCTCACAAACACACAAATCTGGTGATAAAATTACTTTAAAATGTAAAGTATTTGTTTATGGATTAATATGTGCAGTACAATTTGTAGCTGTGTGTCTGTGTGTGTCACAAAAACACCCTCAAACACACAGACACACACTCTAAAATGTGTGATCAGTGTCAGTTCCTGGTTTACAGTTTTTGTTGTTTCTTTAATGAAAATGTATTTGTGTGTGTGTGTGTGTGTGTGTGTGTGGTGTGTGTGTGTGAGAGAGAGAGAGTTCCCTGTAGAGAAGTGCAGTATTAAACTGTTAAAGTTAGGGTTTTGGGGAAACGCCGTTCATTGTGTGACAGATGAAATGATCGAGTGTAACTAACCGAAGAGTTTCCTGTTCTCCTAATATGGTAACACAACGCTGCTTTCTGTTGAATGATGTGGTAAACAGCAGCACGCACACACACACACACACACACAGTCATGCGCTGCAGCACACAGGTCTGTAACGATGGTTTCTGCTTCAGTAGCGACTCTGATTTAGTCTGAGATCAGCTGAACAGCTCCTGCAGGTTAAACGTTAAACTCGCCGCCGGGTCACTTCACCATCAGCGCGCAGAGAAACAGAACCGAGAGTCAGGCAGGAAGTAAAAGAACTTCAGTTCTCAGATATTTTACCACACACACACACACACACACACACACGTGCAGTGTGGTGTGTGTGATGTCACTGTCCAGGTCAGTGTGTCCTCTCACCTGTCCACCCGTCCTTCTGTCCGTCCATCCACCCGTTGACTTTAAGTAGACTTACAGTCTAAAAACCTGGGGCAATTATCAGGATTGTCTTCAGTTTGCCTCCGGTGGGCGTGGTCTGTGCAGCTAATAACCCGTATTATCTCTGTATCGCTTCTAAAGCTAGCAACTAGGAGAGAGAGATTAAATAACAAACTAATCACTGTGGAATTCTGTGTACGCTGCGATCCACACACACACATACATACCAGCGCCCCCTGTTGCTTCCTCCTGAGTGCTGCGTTTCGTCCTGACGTCTCTGTACAGCTTTAGAGACGCGAAGAGACGAGTCCAGCGCTCTGGCTTCCTCCTGCAGGTGTGTGGGAAACGACTGCAGGTACGAGCTACAGGTGTGAACCGGAGAGACGTCACACGTCCCGCGCCGCACTCTCGGACTGAGGAAGCGTCCGAGTCCAGCGTGTGGATTCATTGACTGAGACAGATCTAATTAGTGTGGAAATGGGGAGTCGAGTGTTACCTGAGGCAGAGGTCACCTGCTTCTCAGTCCGGTGTTAGCGCAGTCACGCTAGCTGCTGCTAACTCGGTACGATCTCACACACACGCACATACACACTTTACATCAGACTCTCCAGCAGGTGGACGAAGATCGTACGTTTCCTGAAGGTGGGACTCTCAGGATGAAGAGTATAAACAAGTGCATGAAACTCTTACACGACATCGCAGCGTCTCAGTGAGACTTTATTAAGGCAATGTGTAAGGGACAGCGGTGTAATGGTTAGCACTGTGGCCTCGCACCTCCAGGGTCTGGGTTCGATTCCCGTCTCTGTGTGCATGGTGGGTTTCCTCCGGGTCCTCCGGTTTCCTCCCACAGTCCAAAGACATGTAGGTTAGGCTAATTGGCGTTCCCAAATCGGCCGTAGTGTGTGAATGAGTGTGTGTGTGTGTGCCATGTGATGGATTGGCACCCTGTCCAGGGTGTACCCCGCCTCGTGCCCTAAGTCTCCTGGGATAGGCTCCGCCCCCCCGTGACACTGAATACAGGATAAAGCAGTATAGATGATGAGTCAGTGAGCATGATTGAGCCTGAGGGATTATCGGGGTTGACATTCTTCCTCGTGGTGTCGGAGCTAACGCTAATCTGATCAGTGAATCTCTCAGACTCTAAGAGCTGATCCAGGATCAGGAAGCAGCTTTAATGAGCGAGTCTCAGATACGGGCTGAAAGCAAAAAGAATACATTTTAAGGTTGAGTTGTAACCTTAAGATGAAGATCAGACTGGAGAGTTAGCGCGTGATATCTGATAAACCTGTAGCGCACACACTCGATGTCTGAAATGAGAGATTTGTGGAGGAAAGGGGACGAGAAGGAGGAGAGAAGATGAGTAGAAGTTTTCACAGGACAGGAGGTCAGGCGGCTCATGGAGAGGTCAGGAGCGTTCTGGGCTCGCGGCCAGCGAGCTTCTCACCAGAGGAACCGCACTAGTCACGGCGACGAGCCCAAATAAAACTATTTTAAAAGGAAGCGAGGATGCAGGAAGCTCCGCCCTTTTTATCTCCATAAACACTTGTTTGTTTAAAGGCCGAGCGTCTCGGTGAGAAACATCAGCTGCGTATCTGCGCGCAGCTTCACCTCAGGAGCCTCACACACCACAGCCTGGGGCTTCAGGTTCTCCACAGGTTCCTCATGGAGCAGATTAAAGCTCCGATCCACACCTGAGCAGATCTTCTTAGTCCAACTGAGCTTATCACCACACACACACACACACACACACACACCAGCCCTACACTTAACCAGCTGTAGCAGTAGCGAGCGCTCCAGTAGAGAAAATTGAATGGATTTCAGTATGATTGTAAATATTTACATCACAAACATCTGGAATAATTTCCGTTTATAATCACACTAAGTTTGAAAAAAAAAACAAACAAAAAAACATCTGCTTTAAGAGAATTGTTCAGAGTTTGTTGTTACGGTAACTGAGCAATAAACACTTCAGTGAAATAATTCAGGAAAAGTTTCACACTGTGTGTGTGTGAGATTAAATGGTTTAGCATTCTGACAGTTTAATAAGTGGCAGCTGTTTCTCTCTCTCTCTCTCTCTCTCACACACACACACACACACACACACACAATATCATGCCTTAACACACTGTTTCCTCAGTGTGTGTGTGTGAGAGAGAGAGAGAGAGAGAGAGAAACTCCTCCACCCTTCTGCTGTTCCTGTGTTATCATTTCAGGATAAATGCTGTGTGTGTGTGTGTGTGTGTGTGTGTATCATGGTGAATAACTCTTCCCTATAAGGAGTGTGTTTGCTCGTTCAGTCGCTCCGATGTTTAACTCCACGCTCATTCGGCCTTATAAGGGCATCACAGCACGCGACTGGACCTCTGCACCCCTACACTCCTGCGGGAAACATGGCTGTGACACACACACACACACACACACACACACACACACACTCTGATGGCCTGTTGTAGTCTAAATCGCTTCATTCTATAGTGTGTGTATGGTGTAGCGTGTAGGGATTAGTGTTTATGGATTAGGGTGTAAAGTGTAGGGATTAGGGTGTAGGGTCTAGGGTGTAGGGATTAGGGGAAGTGAGAGACAGTCTGCCCCCCCAAGCGACCCCCCCCCCTTCCTTGTTTCCCAGCTGTGGTTCTCAGACCTAAAATTGGGCTCCGCTGGGAATTGTGGGAATTCGGCAGTGGGCGATGGTATGACCAGACGTTTAAAGCAGCGCCGCTGTGTGTGAGTTAAATTAATCTCCCATCAACCCCTGCGGCTCTGAATCCCACAGGACGCGTTCGCATTAACCCCCTCCTGCAGCACTGCATCGTTTTCTCACACATGAGATCTCGGCATCTATAACATGAGGAAACACGTGACGAGTGTGTGTTCACTTCAGTGTGTGTTCACGTGACGAGTGTGTGTTCACTTCAGTGTGTGTTCACTTCAGTGTGTGTTCACGTGACGAGAGTGTGTTCACTTCAGTGTGTGTTCACGTGACGAGTGTGTGTTCACGTGACGAGAGTGTGTTCACTTCAGTGTGTGTTCACGTGACGAGAGTGTGTTCACTTCAGTGTGTGTTCACGTGACGAGTGTGTGTTCACTTCAGTGTGTGTTCACTTCAGTGTGTGTTCACGTGACGAGAGTGTGTTCACTTCAGTGTGTGTTCACGTGACGAGTGTGTGTTCACGTGACGAGAGTGTGTTCACTTCAGTGTGTGTTCACGCGACGAGTGTGTGTTCACGTGACGAGAGTGTGTTCACTTCAGTGTGTGTTCCCTTGAGTGTGTGTTCACGTGACGAGTGTGTGTTCACGTGACGAGCCGTTTGTGTGCCCTGAGCTACGTGGCACGCTGCTCGATTGTTTCTGGAAGTAAAACTAAAGCGTGCAGTCGTGTGTGTTAAACTATCAGCACTTTACAGTGAACTTAAAGTGTGTGTGTGTGTGTATACACATCTAACACCTGTAACGCACAGGATTCTGAGCAGCAAAAAGTTATAAAAATTATCAAGCTATTAAAGCAACTAGATATAAAACTTACATAAAATATTTAACCAAAAGTTTGTGCCCCTGTGAGCAATATGTGCTGAGGTGTTGTGTGTCTGTGTTTGCGGTTAAAATGCACTCCAGTCTTCTGTGAAGGCTATACACTAGATGTTGGAGAGAGAGAGAGTGTGTGTGTGTGTGTGTTCATTCACACAATCTACAGGAGCATTAGTGAGCGCAGGTGCAGATGTTGGGATGTGGAGTCTCCAGTTCATCCCAGTGCTGAATGTTGAGTTGCGTCTGGTTTCCGTGCAGGACACTCGAGTGTGGTGAAGGACCTGGTATGGGCGTGATGGTCAAGGGTGCGCAGCCTGTGAGCTGGATAGCTGCTGTGTGTGTGTGAGAGAGAGAGAGAGAGATGATGTATACACTGTACTGAAGTGTGTGTTGTGTCTGCGCAGCTGTCCCAACCCGACGGCAGGATGAGTAATAAGACCCTGAGCGAGGATGAGAAGTTCCTCTTCGCTGATAAAGACTTCTTCAACAGCCCGGTGGCGCAGGCCGACTGGGCCGCCAAGAAGCTGGTGTGGATTCCATCGGAGAAACATGGCTTCGAGGCGGCCAGCATGAAGGAGGAGAAGGGCGACGAGGTGCTGGTGGAGCTGATGGACAACGGCAAGAAGATCACCGTCAACAAGGACGACGTCCAGAAGATGAACCCGCCCAAGTTCAGTAAGGTGGAGGACATGGCCGAGCTCACCTGCCTCAACGAGGCGTCCGTGCTGCACAACCTGCGCGAGAGATACTTCTCCGGCCTCATCTATGTAAATACTCTTCAACTCACTACCCAACACACACCTCTATGAATCATCTACACTGTGCATGAGAAACCATCAATAAAGGATGAAATCTCTACAAACATCTAACACCTCACTGAGTAACAAACTGTGCGTGTGTGTGTGTGTGTGTGTGTATAGACGTACTCTGGCCTCTTCTGTGTGGTGGTGAACCCGTATAAAATGCTGCCGATTTACTCAGAGAAGATCATCGACATGTACAAGGGCAAGAAACGTCACGAGGTTCCTCCACACATCTACTCCATCACCGACAATGCCTACAGGAACATGATGCAGGGTAACACACACACACACACACACACACACACACACACACACACACACACACACACACACACACACACATTCATTCTGACTTGCCATGTTAAACAGCAAACAGCACAGTGTGTGTGAGTGTGTGTGTCTCTGTGAAATGTGCTGATATTTACACACTTCACGCACTGTGGTTAGAGTGCTGACTCGCCAAAGAGTACACACACACACACACACACACGCACACACATTCTGTTCGCTAAGAGACTTATTGTTTTCTGTGTTTAAAGACCACTGAGTGCACTCTCACACCACTGTTAGCATTAGCTTAGCGCATTAGTGTCTAGTGTATTTTATTCATTATGTAAAGTTTAGTGGTTAGTGGTCCGTATGTAGTGTATTGTTATATTGTGTGGTGCTTGGTGTACATTGTTTTCATGTATAATATGTGTTTATTGTATAATGTTTATTGTATAGTGTTTATTGTATAATGTTTAGATTTTCTTGTATAGAGTATAGTGTATAGGGTTTAGTGTAACGTGTTACATGTAGAGAGTGTAAACCACACAATTATGTCTAATAGTCAGCAGGTGTGGATATTACCACTACAAATACTAAACCCCTGTGATTATGTGTCACAATAACATGCAAAATGTAGTGAAGTAGAAAATACAGATGTTAGTTGTAGCATGTAGTGGAGTAAAAGTAAAAATGGACTCTAATAAAACACCTCCAGTGAAGTACTGCATGTGTTGAGAGGCGTTCCACGAGTGTGTGACTGGGCGTGTCCCAGGTGTGGTCCAGTGGTGTCTCGGCGTGGGTGAGAGTGGGTCTGTTCGGCCCGCAGTACTGAGGAGAGAGCAGCTGCCTGACCACGCCCACATTCACACCCAGTCACAGAAGCACTTTCAGCAACAACGTTATGTCGTTATGTCGTCTTAAACAACACGCCTCACGTCTCTGCAGTAATCGCGTCTAAGTCCTTCTGAACCGTCCACATTGTTCTGTTTACGGCTAACGCAAACGCCAAAGATAACCAGCTTCTAACACAAGGCTGAATCGGTTTTTATAAAATTACATTTTGAAGTGGTAAAATGCTGCAGTTCATCTATAATCCTACAGGTAGTGCTCTCTAAAGTATTCACACATTGGCAGGCAGCACAGCGTCCTGTGTGGTAGGAGCAAATTATTTGCCAAGTTTGTTTAGATTTTTAACAGTATCTGAAAAAAAAATCTAATCAATCATTACAGAATTGCAAAACAGATCGGAGCGGTTCCTGGGTATCGGGATGATATCATATCAGGGGACCCCAGGGGATTCCCCTACCTTCTGTCTAGTGTTTAGTATACAGTGTGTGTACTGTCTAGTGTTTAGTATATACTGTACAGTGTGTAGTGTAAACTCTTTATTGTCTAGTGTTTAGTATATACTGTACAGTGTGTAGTGTAAACTCTTTATTGTCTAGTGTTTAGTATATACTGTACAGTGTGTATAGTATAGTGTTTGGTGTATGGTATTAATTATGAGTATATAATATCTGTTAGAGCTATAGTGTAATATATAGAGTTGGATATGTGTTAGAGAAACTCAACGTGTGTGTGTGTGTGTTAGGAGGAGAGTGGTTGGGGGGGGGGCGGGGTGTTGGTGGTTAGGATGTCAGTGGCTCTGTCAGTATGTGAATGTGTGAAGTGTGTGTGTATTTGTCTCCATGTCCAAGTGTGTATGTGTATATGAAGATGGTATGTGTGTATACATGTGTGAAGTGTGTGTAGTGTGTGTGTCTGTTTGTATGTGTATGTGAAGTGGGCATGTTGTATAGATGGGTAGTCAGTGTGTAATTAGTATGTAGTTAGTGTGTAGTCAGTGTGTAGTTGTATAAATGTGTAGTCAGTGTGTAGTTGTTGTATAGATGTGTAGTCAGTGTGTAGTTGTATAGATGTGTAGTCAGTGTGTAGTTGTTGTATAGATGTGTAGTCAGTGTGTAGTTGTATAGATGTGTAGTCAGTGTGTAGTTGTATAGATGTGTAGTCAGTGTGTAGTTGTATAGATGTGTAGTCAGTGTGTAGTTGTTGTATAGATGTGTAGTCAGTGTGTAGTTGTTGTATAGATGTGTAGTCAGTGTGTAGTTGTTGTATAGATGTGTAGTCAGTGTGTAGTTGTTGTATAGATGTGTAGTCAGTGTGTAGTTGTTGTATAGATGTGTAGTCAGTGTGTAGTTGTTGTATAGATGTGTAGTCAGTGTGTAGTTGTTGTATAGATGTGTAGTCAGTGTGTAGTTGTATAGATGTGTAGTCAGTGTGTAGTTGTTGTATAGATGTGTAGTCAGTGTGTAGTTGTATAGATGTGTAGTCAGTGTGTAGTTGTTGTATAGATGTGTAGTCAGTGTGTAGTTGTATAGATGTGTAGTCAGTGTGTAGTTGTTGTATAGATGTGTAGTCAGTGTGTAGTTGTATAGATGTGTAGTCAGTGTGTAGTTGTTGTATAGATGTGTAGTCAGTGTGTAGTTGTTGTATAGATGTGTAGTCAGTGTGTAGTTGTATAGATGTGTAGTCAGTGTGTAGTTGTTGTATAGATGTGTAGTCAGTGTGTAGTTGTATAGATGTGTAGTCAGTGTGTAGTTGTTGTATAGATGTGTAGTCAGTGTGTAGTTGTATAGATGTGTAGTCAGTGTGTAGTTGTATAGATGTGTAGTCAGTGTGTAGTTGTTGTATAGATGTGTAGTCAGTGTGTAGTTGTATAGATGTGTAGTCAGTGTGTAGTTGTATAGATGTGTAGTCAGTTGTTGTATAGATGTGTAGTCAGTGTGTAGTTGTTGTATAGATGTGTAGTCAGTGTGTAGTTGTTGTATAGATGTGTAGTCAGTGTGTAGTTGTATAGATGTGTAGTCAGTGTGTAGTTGTTGTATAGATGTGTAGTCAGTGTGTAGTTGTATAGATGTGTAGTCAGTGTGTAGTTGTATAGATGTGTAGTCAGTGTGTAGTTGTATAGATGTGTAGTCAGTGTGTGGTTGTTGTATAGATGTGTAGTCAGTGTGTAGTTGTATAGATGTGTAGTCAGTGTGTAGTTGTTGTATAGATGTGTAGTCAGTGTGTAGTTGTATAGATGTGTAGTCAGTGTGTAGTTGTATAGATGTGTAGTCAGTGTGAAGTTGTTGTATAGATGTGTAGTCAGTGTGTAGTTGTATAGATGTGTAGTCAGTGTGTAGTTGTATAGATGTGTAGTCAGTGTGTAGTTGTATAGATGTGTAGTCAGTGTGTAGTTGTTGTATAGATGTGTAGTCAGTGTGTAGTTGTATAGATGTGTAGTCAGTGTGTAGTTGTATAGATGTGTAGTCAGTGTGTAGTTGTATAGATGTGTAGTCAGTGTGTAGTTGTATAGATGTGTAGTCAGTGCGTAGTTGTATAGATGTGTAGTCAGTGTGTAGTTGTATAGATGTGTAGTCAGTGTGTAGTTGTATAGATGTGTAGTCAGTGTGTAGTTGTATAGATGTGTAGTCAGTGTGTAGTTGTTGTATAGATGTGTAGTCAGTGTGTAGTTGTATAGATGTGTAGTCAGTGTGTAGTTGTATAGATGTGTAGTCAGTGTGTAGTTGTATAGATGTGTAGTCAGTGTGTAGTTGTTGTATAGATGTGTAGTCAGTGTGTAGTTGTTGTATAGATGTGTAGTCAGTGTGTAGTTGTTGTATAGATGTGTAGTCAGTGTGTAGTTGTTGTATAGATGTGTAGTCAGTGTGTAGTTGTTGTATAGATGTGTAGTCAGTGTGTAGTTGTTGTATAGATGTGTAGTCAGTGTGTAGTTGTTGTATAGATGTGTAGTCAGTGTGTAGTTGTTGTATAGATGTGTAGTCAGTGTGTAGTTGTATAGATGTGTAGTCAGTGTGTGGTTGTTGTATAGATGTGTAGTCAGTGTGTAGTTGTTGTATAGATGTGTAGTCAGTGTGTGGTTGTTGTATAGATGTGTAGT
>QNUK01000907.1:0-182952 GCA_013621035.1 Clarias magur | reverse complement strand
TACCCATAAGGATCTGGTGCTTGTTGCCTGGGCCTTGTGTCCCTCTCCTGGGAACCTGATTGCAAACCTGAAGGTCCTGCTCGTGGAGACTCTTCAGCGTCTTCCTGAGGTTCCCTGTCCCTTACCTGATCTGGGTTTGGGGCCTTGCAGCAATGATTTAAATGGTACCATACATCTTTACCTTGGACTTTTATTGCAGTTGGAGTTGCCAACACCACCTTGTATGGTCCTTCCCTTCTAGCTTCGTTCCACCTTCTTTTGAATGCTCGAATAAACACCCAGTCACCGGGTAGCACAGTTCTCTCCTCTATGTCCTCTTCCTCAGCGTCATCAGCTGGATCAGCTACCCTCGGTCTGGTGTTGTCATGTATTGTGGCTCCCTTAACCTGTTGGAAAATAACTTTGTGTATTTCAGATAAGTGCTTCACATAGTGATCAAGTTCACTTTGTAGTTGTTCAAGCGTGGGGCCTTTATAAGGCCCTCGAACAAAGGATGTAAGCATAGGTCTGCCAGTAAGCATTTCGTGTGGTGTTAGATGTGTGTTGCGGTTAGTTTGCGATCTCATGCCCATCAAGGCTAATGGCAAGGCTTGAAACCAATTCATACCTGTTTCTGCACATATTTTAGCCAATTTCATTTTTAGAGTTCCATTTGCTCTCTCTACCATCCCCTGAGATTGGGGGTGGTACACACATCCAAACCTGTGCTTGATGTTCAACCACTGAGTCACTTTCTGTACTATCTTGTTTGTGAAATGTTTCCCATTGTCTGAACTGATTGTGTCTGGGATTCCAAATCTTGGTATCACTTCCCTACACAGGAATTTTGCTACTGCCATTGCATCTTCCTTAGCTGTTGCTACAGCTTCTACCCATCTGCTAAATCTATCCACAATCACTAGGATGTATCGTTTCCCTTGTATTCTGGGTTCCCCCATGTCCACATAGTCAAACATTATATGCCTAAACGGTCCATCTGGCTCCGGAATATGTCCTATTGGTGATGTGAAGTGTTTTCTAAGATTATATCTAGAGCATATGTCACAAAACTGTGACAGAGTTCGATGAACCATAGGACCTAGATAAGGTGACCACCATGTCTTTTGGATTCTTCTTATTACTTCTCCTCTTGCTACATGATCGTTACCATGAGCTTGCTTTATCAAGGTTATGAGAAAACTTTGTGGAGCTACAAAACGCCCATCTGCACTTCGCCACACGTTAGTATCATTATCTTTTGTTGCTCCTCTTGCCAACCATTTTCGAATCTCTTCGCCTGATGCTGCTGCCTGCATGTCTGCTAGTGAGGATAAGTCTGGTGCTGGGGGTGCATAATCTTCTGGTATAAGTATTAATCTTTCTTCAGATTCTGGACTTGAGCTCGAGCTTGAACTTGAGCTTGAGCTTGAGCCTGAACTTGTGTTTGAACTTGAGCTTGAGCTTGAACTCGAACTTGGCCCTTCATCAGGGTTAACACTTGACTCTGGTGAACTTGGTTCATTGTCTGTTTGTGCTGCAGATTCTGGCATCATGTTTGCCTGATTTACTGCTGCTTTCTTAGCTGCTTCATCTGCTGCTTCATTTCCGTCACTAACAAATGTACCATCTTTCTTATGTGCTGCACATTTTACTATAGCTAATCTGGATGGTAGTTTGATTGCACCTAGAAGGTCTGAAATTGCTTCTCCATGTACTACTGGTGTTCCGTCTGCTCTTTTGTAACCTCTTTGTGCCCATATGGGGCCATACAAATGGCATATTCCATATACATATGCTGAGTCAGTGTAAATTGTACATGCTTTTTCTTCTGCTAGTTTACAAGCACCTGTCAAAGCGAGTAACTCAGCTAACTGGGCTGAACAGGGTTGTGGCACATGTTCAGCTTGTACTACTTTGAAGGCTTTCCCATCTATGTCTGGTGTTACTATTGCATAGCCTGCTTTATTGCTATCCCCATCTCTAAAGCATGACCCATCTACAAAGTATATACAATCTGGGTGTGACAGAGGTTGATTCTCTAAATCTTGATGTGTCTTCAGATGTTCTGCTGACACAAGATGACAATCGTGTGGATCTCCCTCTGCTGGGGTAATCATGCTATCTGCTGGATTTACTGTCTGACACCTTCGTATGGTCAATTCAGGTGCAGAGAGTATTACATCATATCCTGTTCTTCTAGCATTTGTAATTACAAATGATGGGCTAGTCAGGAGTGCATGCAATGCGTGGGTGGTGTACATCACAACAGGATGTCCCATAGTAATTGATGAGGCTTTTTTGATAAGCAAAGGCAGCAGCTGCCACACCTCGGTAGCAGGGTGGCATGCCTTTTTCAATATTATCGAGTGCTGTGCTATAATACGCAATTGGTTGCTTACTAGGCCCTTGTTGTTGAGTCAGAACCCCTGTGGCAAAACCTCCACGCACCGAGACATACAAATGGAATATACTCTGGACTAGCAAGTGCTGGTGCTGTACAGAGTTCTCCTTTTAGCTGCTCAAATGCTTCTAGTGCGTCAGGTGTCCATTCTAACACTGTGCTATTCCTTGTTTGTGCAGCTACTTTGACGATTGCTCTCAAGGGGTCTGTTTTTAATGCAAAGTCACAAATCCAGTCCCTACTAAATCCTACCATACCTAGAAAAGATAGCATCTCCTTAACAGTTCGTGGTTTAGGAGCTTTCATTATTGCTTCTATGTGTTCAGGAGATATATGCCTAGATGTTCCTTCCAAAACTCTGCCTAGATATTCTACCTTCTCTTTACAGAATTGCACCTTTTCTCTGCTAACTTTATGTCCATTTTCAGCTAATACTGTCAACACTCTTAACGAATCTGTTTCACATTGCACTTTTGTTGGGCTAGAACAAATCAGTAGGTCATCGCAGTACTGAATCAGTACATTCGATATTTAACAAGGCTAGATCTTGAGTTAGTACTCGATTAAATATTGAAGGACTTTCACAGTATCCCTGTGGTAAACGATTGGAAGTCAGATGTTGTCCTTCATATGTGAAGGCAAACAAGTATTGTGATGCTGGATGTAGTGGAATGCTAAAGAATGCTGAACATAAGTCTATGACAGTGTACCACTGTGTATCTTCTGGTATGTTGGACAACAATGTGTGTGGATCAGGCACTATAGGCAATTCTGCTTCTACAATTTGATTTATGGCATGTAAATCATGCACAAGTCTCCATTTGTCTGAGTTGGGCTTCCTGACAGGAAATATAGGAGTGTTACAAGGACTTTTAGTAGGAGTTAATACTCCAGCTTCCAATAAGCCATCTATAGTAGGTTTAATCCCTGCTACAGCTTGAGGTGTCAATGGATATTGTCTTTGGTAAGGCAATGTTGCATTTGGTCTTATTTTTATTAAGGCTTGTCCTCCAGACTTAACTAATCCTACATCTGTTGAATGTCTTGTCCATAATTTTTCTGGAATTGTTTTCAGCAGTTCCTCCTCTAATGCAGATTCCTTTTCATCTATCTGCCCTACCATCTTAACTGACATTTGTGTGTGCGATGATAACTGAGTGTTACACATCCCCCTCTGAGGGTGTGTTGACAACGTCATGTTCCCATCTATTTCTGTGTGTGTTGCCCTCACTCTTTCTATTCCTGAAAAATTTATTTTCAAAAACTTTTGATCTTGTGAAATGTGTACAGAAGGATTAGGAGTTTGTCCCCACTTAGTCACTTCAGCCGCTTGTTTGACCATCAATCCTAGCTCTTTGGATGGTGCTTTTCCCCGCACCAGTAAGGAAATGTGGGGTGCTGTGTTTGGTACTTGATGCAAGTATTCTATTTGTTCAGTCAGATGTACACTGATGGCTGCTCCTGGAGCGCCTACGGTTATATCTCCTAGTATCACATCAGAGATTGTGTTCTCCATCACGTCTGACCATAATTGGGCATATTCTTCATCTTGGCTTCCTTGGTCATAGTGCATGGTACAGTGCAATGGCAAGGTCGCTCTTTTACAATCTGGTCATTGTTGTAGGACCCATTCTTCCCATAAGTTCTGTGCATGTTGACCTCCCTTGCCTATGCACAACAGCCAAAATACTGTATCCAAGTTATTGGGTTTTTCTGCAATCTGTAAGAACTGTCCTATTGTTACATACAGTCCTTTAGTATTACATTGAATTTTTGCTTTAAGTTTGCACAACAAATCTCTTCCCAGTAAATTAACTGGGGTAGTCAGTGGGAATAATAAAGGTGCTGCTACAGTGGTGTCTTCTAAAGTTATTATTTGTGGCTCCGTAAAATGCAATACCTGTGGTTGTCCCGAGAAGCCTGTGGTTTTTATCGTATTGCTTGAGAGAGGGAGCTGGGAGCCTTCACGTCCTATACATGAATAAGTAGCACCTGTGTCAATCATAAATGGAATTGGTTGTGAATTATTTATAGACACCATCACATTTGGGTCTTGTTGTGGATGCAGTGTTGAGACATACTGCATCTGCTCCCCCTCTGGCTCCTCTGGGCCTCGTCAATTCCAATTTTGGGTGGGTCTCATCCAGGGACCCGCCCGCTGATTTTGGGGTTGTCCTTGAGTCCATGTTCCAGCAGGTTGTCTTGGACCAGGAGGTCCTACTTTCCCTTGAGGTGCCGGTCAAGCTCCATATGGTCCTTGAGGTTGTGGTCCATTTTGCATTCCCCAAGTCATTTGTGGACAGTTTCTTCTAATATGTCCTACTCCTCCGCATTGCCAGCACTGATTCGGGCCCATTTGCCCTTTGCTGTTGGAATGGTCCCCTTTGTCCCGTGCCTCCAATAGGCCCGGGGCCCTGTCTTTGCCACCTCATGGGTTGATTTTGTCCTTGCTGGTTTCCAGGTTGCACATATGTTGGAGGGGCTTGGGTCACTGTTGGTTGTTGCGTTTGTGGCACTGGTTGCTGCATTTGCTGTGCTGGTCCAGTAGGGGGCAGTGTTGTCTGATTTTCAGGCACCATTACTGCTGCTTGGACCTTTCCTTTTTCTTTTTCCTTTTTCTTTGCAACTGCAAATTCCCCTAGCTGTATTTTGTGTAACTGGGTTGCAATTGACTCAGCAGCTTCCTTGGCCTCTTTTTTTCTTTTTCCTGTATTGTTCCACATAATGTACAATGTGTGCTTGAAATGTGTCCCATGGTAGTGTATTCAGTCCCACCATGCCTTATAGTGCTGTCTGGAATTCTTGAGGCATGCATTTTTTCAGCATCATTCGGAACAGGCTCTTACTTGTGTCTGTTTGATCCCAGGAGCCTCCAGTTTCTTCTCTCCACTTGATCTGGAAATCATTGATGAACTTGACAATGTTCTCATCTTCTTTCAGTGTTAATGATTCCAGCTTTCCTGGATCCATTTTGGTTGGGTAAGCCTTTCGCAGAGCATTCCAAACCTTGTTCCTGAATGCTCCAAACGCTAGGCTGTTTCCTGCATTTTGTCCAGTTGCTGCTTGCAGACCAGCCTCGTTGAGAATCTCCGTGGTTTTCTCTTTCCCAATTGTCTGTGCCAGAATAGCCTTTACATCTCCTATTGCCAGGAGGTGTCCAGTGGTTTTCTCTTCTAGCTGTGTTATCCATTTCTGTGCTCCATTGCATAAATCTGGTAATTGGTTAGCAGACCTGTCATATCCATAAATGACCATGGCACATAGTGATACTGATTTCCTTTTGACACAAGTGGGTAGTGTCCAGCCGCAGTATATTCTTCTGGGTCTGACATACGTGGTTCGTCATTAAAGTGTACGGGTCCAATGTCTTCTTCATCAGGCCAGGATGAGGTGACACGCCAGCTTGAGGGTTTCTTTGAACCTGTAGATTTTCTTTTCATAGCTGGTCTCATTTCAGATACAGCCTTTCTTGCTTCCTTCAGAGAGTCATTGAGACGTCTGTCGAGGTGCTTTTCCAGTCGCTTGAACGATTCATCAAGGGAATCATCACTGTAACCATCTTCTTCTGCAATGTTGGAAATGTCATGTTGATATTCATTTCTGTACACTTGGTTTCTGCTCTTTGGGTGTAGTTGTCTGTTGTGTTTTGAAGTGCTTGCCTGTCTCTCTTCCATTCTTTTCCTTGCTTCTCTCTCAGGTTCAATGATCATGTACCCTTTTACTTTTCTCTTTACCTGATTTCTCTCCATCACTTCATTTTCTTCTGTTCCTGCTGTATCTTCGTCTGCTTCATACAGTGATGGTGTGGGTGTTTCTTTATCTATACTGTACATTCTTTCTGGGTTGTCTCTCCTCCTCCTTTCCATCATCCCTTTTTCAGGTGTGACTTGTTTGTTTGCAAACCCCTGTACTTCAGACAAAAATTGTGCATTCCGTTCTTTCAGTCTTTCCATACCTCTTTTCTTTGTTTGTGGCTCGTCAGATTCTCTCGACGCATATGGTTCTGTCGCTCTTTCTTCACTCCATTCCCTTCCATCCTCACTGCCACTTCCGGATGTTGTTGATTCTGGTGTTTCTTCCATTTGTCTGTTCATCCACTCAGTATCACATGACGTTACTTTAATTTTTCCCAATACTTGTCCTTCAAATCCAAATGTACCTTTATCTTGTTCATGCAGCTTCTGTAGTGGGTACATTCCTCCACCCTTCTGTTGCATGTGTTCCTCAGTGTATGGTGGTGGTCTCTCTAATTCTAAGCTTATTTTCTCTTTTCTTCCCTTCTGGGTTTTCTCTTTTCTGTCACTCCCTTCCAATTTCTGATCCCTCTTTCCTGATTTTGTTTCTTGTTTTTCTTCTTTAGTTTCTCCCTCCTTCTTTTTTCCTTCATTTTCAAACCATTCTACAATTTCTAGCTTTTGTTCTAATTTAATCCTTCCCTTACTGCCCTTTTCTTTAGTGGTGTGTCTGAGCATCTCCTTTACTTCTTTACAATTTTCTTCTTTAAAAGTTCCCTCTTTAGGCCATTGTAATTCTCCTGATGTCCTGTCATGCCATTTTACCATGCATTTTCTGATATACTTTTCATCTTCCTTGTGTTTAGCTATAATCATGTCTACGGGTGTCGCTGGCTTTGGCCATGCGTTTTTTCCACGGCAGAATAACTTCCCCATCACACACTTTTGTCCCGTCTTATAGTGTGATTTTTTGTGCCTCTTTTCTCGCTTATTTCTTGTAGTTCTCTTAGTGTGCGTCTTATGACTGCTGTTGGTCTTTAACAATTGTTTTTTCTTTATATGTTTGTTACGCATTAATTTTGTGATGATGTCAGAATCAGAGGCGTGACTATTTTGTCAAGGGTCTGAAAAATTATTCTACCGTCTGGGCCTATAGGTATCAGCGTAAATTCACTATTATTATTTATCACCCACTCACGATACAGCACTACCGGACCGCTTTCGTGATCAATTAATCTATATCTTTTTACTTTCCGTCCTCCCGTTCCTTCCTCTAAACGCAATATGTCAAAAATTGGGTATTGTCGCAGCAGTGAAATGAGCGGAGTTAAACCAGGGGGTCCTCCTAGTCCTCCAAATTCTAGCGTACTATTTATTACTCTTAAACGAACCTCTCTAGGAATTAACCCTAGGAAAGAGCTCATTTCTTCATTCTAAAATATGATGTAAGTATTAGAGTGTGTGTGTTACAGTTGAGGTCTAATACGTCAGGTATTAATGAAAGCCTAAGCGTCCACTCTCCCTTGTCACACTCTATGTTTTTAAGTAGGTCTTTTCCTGGATTATTCAACAACCATCTATTTGTTTCACTCTGATCCGATTCTGAAATTCTAAACTCTCGTTCACACTTGGTTGTGACTCCTTCTTCACTTATCTGCTCGTCCCAGTTAATTACTCTGAATCCGCTTAACATTTGTTTTTATATAATATATATATTTAATATTTATAACCTAGGTGCATTCATCATTTCATGCACTATATTTATTATCATTAGTGTTGTGTCGTCGACTACACTACACGTAAAGGTACCTTTTGTATCTTACTTAAGCTTATCTTTAATAACTTATATGTTGCTGCGCATGTGTACACTAGTCCAAAGAAATTATTATGTTATAATACTACTAGGCTGGTACGTTCAGTACCTGTACCACTCCCGTGTCACAGAAGAAGCTGATGTCACAGTGAGGTCTGTGTCTGGTAGCGCATCACTGACTATGTCACAGACAAGACTATGTCACAGTAAGCTCTGTGTCACAGACAAGACCTATGTCACAGTAAGCTCTATGTCTAGTGACATGTACCTCAGCCAAACAATTCCTTTAATATTAGAGATATTATCTATCACTTATATGCTATTTTTCTTAGATTCTTCTATTTAAATTTATAGCAAATCAGAAAATCCAATTTTTGGTCTTCTATCTTCTTTTTTTAGGCTAATTCTAATACTATATCCCTCTTAACTAGGCCTTATATTTTCTTACAAACATACATAAATTCAGTACAGACTTTTCACATAACACACTCACATTTAAGAGACACACATACAAGACATATGAACAATACACCAACACAAGCGCTTTCTACTACAATTTCAAAAATTTGAGTACTCAGAACAATTTCAACAATAAAATATCTTATCACACAACCTGGGCCCAGAAAACATCAATTCCACCTGTAGGAATTTTCAAATAGCGCTCACCTACAGGAATTTTCACTCTACACCTGGCTGCACACGCGTCTCAGAACGGTGAGTCACCTATATGTTCTGTGCCTAACGGCGGACTCAGGAATTTTTCACCTACCACGTCTGGAGCCGCAGCTCCTACTTAGTGTATTGCAGGAATTTTTCGTGGGTCCAGCCCCACTGGTTGGCAAGTTTCCTCGTCAGGGCTTGACCCAACACAGTGGCGTTACCTCACTTATCACACAACGTATAAAATAGTAATAAAGAGAATATAAAACAAAAATCACAAAACAAAATAAAACTTATGGAGATCTCCTAATACTTCGTTACTTCATCCAGTCTTTTACTTGTTAACATAAATTTTACATTCAATTTAAACATAATAATTAATTTATCAATATTGGCAACTTAAATTTTACTTTGTTCAATATACCTTAGGAGTACCTCTCTCCAGCTGGAAACACGCACACTAACAGACCATGAACTTCTAATGCAGAAATTTGATCAAACAGGTTTTCTGCTTACCTTTTCTTATGCCGGCAAAAGTTGATGGTCTGTCAGCCCGCGCTGGTCCCAGGTCCCCGGAGGAGCCCTCCGTAGAGGCAATCACGTCGGCAGGGTCACCAATAAATGTGGGAGATTTTTCTCCTACACTAGTTACAGTTGCCTTAATTACAAATATTACACAAAAACTTTAACTTTAAAAAGAACCAAAGAAAAGACTCCGGACTCCTTGTAGATCTGGATGAAGTAAGGCAGGATTTATTGCAGCAATAAAACCAAGTGAGCCAGCTTAGCAATGCCTAGGTTGTAGTCCCAAGCACCTCCAAGACCTGACTGCAGTACTGTGACATGGGCACTTCTTTTATACAGTTTTCAAGGGGAGGAGCGCTCACCTAGCCCCCTCCCCTGTACATTTTTTCTTATTTCTTATCAAATTATTAACCCATTGTAATCCAACTTTTTCCAAGTATTGTCACCCATTGTAATTACATTTTCTCTTATCTTGTTTGCTTACGTCATATACCTCGTCATCTGACTCCATATCTTTTCCCCATTATAGTCTATTTTTCTTTCAAATTATTTTCCATTATCTTTACACTAAGTTTGTTTATTATTAAAAAATATAGGGGCGGCGCTTATTTTACTATATATTCTTAGTTCTTCCGGGTTACTCTACAGTTCTCGACAGACAGGCCATGGGTAAGCATCTCTCTCGCACTCATTTTAATTATTTGTCTTATTTTCCTAATTTGTTGTATTTACGCATTTTATTTTATTGTTATAGCTAAGCGCAACTGCCCAAGCACTGAATACATCCCTTTGGACGATTCGGACAGCCAGGACAGTCCAGAGCACAACTCCTTTGAGGATTACACTCCTACTGAACCTGTTGCTGACCGAGCCTCAGTGAGTTTTTGCCAAAATGAGTCTGATGGATCATTGACACAATTTCTTCATAAGAACGGTCTTACTTATGCCAGGAAAGATGACTCCGGGCCTGGTCCTTCTAAGAGACCACGTCCGGAGGCACATAGCTCTCCTTTACTTTCCTTCAGGCCCGTGCGACCAGAGTCTAGTACTCCAGCCCAGTCTCTCTTAAGGCCTGTTGGTCTAAGAAGCGTCAGTACTCAGACTGATTTTAAAATGTCTGTTGGTACCCAAACTGATTTTCCTGAAGCGCCTACACCACTTTTGAATCGTGGTATTTCTGTTTTTATTCCTCACACTGATCTTCCCATCAATGTGGTTCTGGGTCAGAGAAGGCTTGATATTTAATTTCTTATGCCTTTTGTTATTTGATGCTTACCCAGGCCCCCTATTTTACTGTACTTTTATATATTGGGCCTTATACTTTGTATTTTTATTTTATTCACTATGTAGGTGCACATGCTATTTTATTTTGTGCCTACTCTTATTAAACTTATTATTCATTAAGCTGAGTGTGTGTCTTTGGTTATTTGTCTGTGTCCCTTTAAATTTGACATGTCTGCACATGTATCCAGCCCCTGTTACATCACAGTTAAGATCACCCCATGTCTGAGGAGATTACCTCATGTCTGGGGCTATTGGCATTACATAATGTCTAGGGCTAATATCAGCTGACATTACATCATGTCTAGGGACATCAGGTACTTTTGGATGCTCAAGGTACAAAGATTACATCATCCCTAGGGTCTGTTTGGTACACACTGTCCCCTAAGCATCTCACATCCAAGATGGCTACCTGTCTAGAGTTCGTTTGAGTTCATGCTGCCTGTTCTTGCTACTGTGACATCACACTGTCCTTAGCTCACCTCTGTCTCCTTACCTTACCTCTATGTTCTTTTACTAAGATTAATAGTTTCTATCACTAGATTTGCATGCACAAGTATATTTAATTAAAATATGCTCACATATATATATATATATATATATATATATATATATATATATATATATATATATATTTTTTTTTTTTTTTTTTCCTTGGAGTTGGTAAATGGGCAGTGTGTGCTTCAGCTAAATCTAGTCTTTTTTTCCAACTGAAGAAAAAAAAAGCGCCAACAACCTGATTGCAAGCCCCAATGGCATGTTCAACTCATGGATCCTTCACACCATTTTCTGTATGAATAAAGAATAAGAAATCAGTGCTTTACATGGACTATATTCACACATAAGTATGTGTTCTATTATGTTCAGGAAAATTAGGAAAGTTGAATTGAGGATCCAGGTTCGAGTTGTGCCCTTGGTTGGTTGCCACACCCCATGTAGTGCCGGTCCCAAGCCTGGATAAAATTGGGGGGTTGCATCAGAAAGGGCATCTGGTGTAAAACGCGTCATGTTGTTTCTGCTGTTGTCACCCCTTGATGAAAGCGGTAAAAAAATAAATTAATTAATTAAAAAAACTATGAAAAGTTATTTTTCTAAATAAATGATTTTATTATGAGAAGAATATAAAAATAAAAATGTTAAATAATTATTAATGTGATTGTGGCTTCAGCAATCTATAAGTAACTCAATGAAATGGTACATTTTAATTTAGAAACTCGCCGATGGTGTTGTGCAGGTTGTGTCCAAACGACGTGAATTAGCAACGCAGACTTTGCATTTTTTTACGTTAACCTAAAGCTATCAATTATTTATACTAGAAGAGACAACACTGGACAACAGACAACAAAGTGCACTTGTGCAACTGTGCAAACAAGAGCCACATGATAACACAACCAATGGAACACGTTGCAGTGCTGAAATGCCTTTTCTTTAGTGATGAGGTATGTGTCGAGGTAGTGAGACAGAAAAACAGCAGTAACCAATTGACATTGTGTCAAAATTCTTTTTGTGCAAATAGCAGACTGTGTGATGAGGCGTGAGTTGAGGTACCTTGGTCAGCCCTAGATGGCAATTCCAGGGGTGAGCTGTGAGACCTGCTTCTGAAATTGAAATCGGTGAGTCTTCGTTAACGTCCAGCCCAGGTGAGCTCCGTTAACCCACTCGCTCCTCGTTCCTCGAGGAGCTTTTATCATCTGATTTCTTCTTTTTCTTCTTCTTTCCTGAAGATCATCACCAGAAGAAGAAACGTACAGTACTTCACCGAAGTCAGTTCAGTCTGTCATTATTTCCAGTGACATCGTGATATTGACTGATGAGGTCGCTGTACAGTCCGTTGAGCAAAATGACGACATTTGTATTGAAGAACGATAAGTTAGAATTAACTTAATACTTAAAGATATATACATGAGTAAATGATTAAACAGTCACTGACGACTTTGTGCCTGTGTTGTACAGTAGGTGTATTTTCTTTCGTTCTTTTACCCTCCATAACTCGCTTTATGGAAAATGCTCTAAAATCCTCTCGACGTTGGAAAATTATTATTTAAATCCATAAAGGAATCTAATAAGCACTTTCTTCCTACACTTTACACTTCTGCAAGGATTCATATGTTGCATTCATGCACTTTTATTCCTTTTCCGTCCTTCACTAGCCTTGTCTAGAGAAATTTACTAAAGCACGAACAGTCCTCATATTCTGCAAGGATTCAGAGACGAACTCCAAAGCTTTATACAGTTTACTACTGATGTAACTGAATATGAATAGATTCTTTAGAATGAACAGATTCAGCGTTTTAAACACACACACACACACACACACACACACACACACACACACACACACACACACACACAGACATGAGTATAAATCCAAGATGCACGAAGCCTGATGGATCATGGAGCTTTTTGAGATTAGACGTGTGTATCAGGACTGAGATTCGACAAATTGAACAGAAAACACTTCAAGTGAGTTTAGGCCACGCCTACTCCAGGTTTGAATCTGCATTCAGAGAGAGGTGCCGGGTTCCATCCGTACAATCGATACAAAGACAATAACTCTGTATAAAGAATAATAATGCCTGGAATCCAGATGTTGTGAATTCTGGTCTGGGATACAGTCGTAGTTACATGAGGTAAGGTGAAGGTTTATTACCCGAGAAAATGTGGTCTCTTACGCATGCTTCATTCAGTGATAGATGGATTCAGTACTTATGTATTAGTACTTATTAAATTATACTGTTATATTAGAAGTAATTGCATTAAACAGTAATAAGGTGGCTCAGGCACAGTCCAAAGACATGTGGATTAGGATAATTACTATTCCCAAATTGCCTACAGTGTGTGAATGTGTGTGTGTGTGTGTGTGTGTGTGTGTGTGTCGGGATTGGCTCCAGGGCCCCTGAGACCCTGTAAACAGTATAAAGTGGTATAGACGATGAGTGAGTATCAGAATATATATTCTCCGAATCAGAGACTTAACAAATACACATATTTACCTTCAGAAGGTAGTTATTACACTAACATCTCGGACTTCTTCCAGTCATCTGAAACTTAAAAAAAAAAATCTCTTGCTCTCGATTGCGTTCCCATCATCCTATGTGAGAAGACCATCGTTTGATTACCGCTTGACAGATGTTTACATTTATTAAAAAAATAAAGGGTCAAAAAAATAAAGGGTGTGTGTGTGTGTGTGTGTGTGTACAGTATGTGCGGTTTCTTGTACTTGCCGAAGTTGATTGTGCTAATTGCTAGGACCTGTTGGTTTTAGCTCTGTGTTGCTGGGTCCTGCTGTGTTCCGGCCTGGATGCTAATTAGTCACGTTAGACATGATTTCAGGTTGAGAGGCGCCAATATTACTGAGTGGAAAAAAAAAAAAAAAGGAAACTTTTCTTTGAGAAGTAAACACAAATAAAGAGATGACAAATAGAGTTTTTTGTAAGCTCACATGCTGAAGTACATAAACTTCAGTCCTGAAAATGCTTTCGAGGTAAAAACTTACAGCCTGGCATGAAACCCGAAAATTATTCTGAGTACAGAATAATTAAGTCCACGTTTCAGCTAAATAAAATAAAGTAAAGTAAAAAAGTAAAGCCTTTATTTTGTCACATATACATTACAGCACGGTGAAATTCCTTCTTCGCATATCCCAGCGTAACTGGGGTCAGAGCGCAGCGTCAGCCATGGTACAGCGCCCCCTGGAGCAGACAGGGTTAAGGGCCGCGCTCAAGGCCCCAACAACGGCACCCGGGCTGGGCTGGGAATCGAACCGCCGATCTTCCGATCAGTCACTCCGTGCCTTAGAGCCCTCTGAGCCACCACTGCCCAATAAAATAAAACAGATTAATTACATTTTAAATGAGATTAGATACGATTTTATACATACGTTTAAAAAAAAAAAAAAAAAAAAAATTACACCATTACACCATTACATTGCCGTTCACGTTCAGTCTCTGTGTCAGAGTCCAGGTCTTGAGCTCATCTAGTTTTCTGTTTTTTTTTGTTTGTTTTTGCCAGGGACCACACATTACAGAGAAAAAATGCGAGAAAGCGCTGGTCAATGTGAGTTTATCCCGAAGTCCTTGTTTTTGTTCACGTTTTGTTTTTACGTTCTCTGCATATCCGAGTGCTATGGCACACGTTCCGAATCAGAGACTTAATAAACACACACATTTACACAGGGAACGTTCCACGTGCTCAAAGCTGGGTTAGGCGCGTACTTATTTTCTCTTCAATTTTCTCAATATAGTCCCTTTTAAGTCTCAGGTTATTGAATATCACCTGTGGTTTGTGGTGCATTGCATTTTCGAGCCTGGGAAAAAAAAAAAAAAAAAAAAAGAAGAAGAAGAAAAAATCAGTGATAGAAAGTGCAGGTAAAAGAAAATAGCATTTTATTTTTACTTTTAAGAACGAAAAACAAAATTCAACATGATTATTTACAAGTTACATTGAACTGTACAGCAGCACTTGACCTTCACGAAGACTCTTCACTCGAGCAGAACAACAGGCTGAGCACAAGTCCAAGAACCCTGCAACCCTTGCATCATTCCTGAATAGCGTTTAATACTGCAGTTAAGTCTGAGATCAAAAATCCCACTGGTTGCAATTTTGGTATGAAATCTTCCCTGGGCAATTCAGCTGTAAATAGAATTCTAAATGCATTAAGCACAAGCAGATGTTGAGCTCAATTCATCCGTGACAGAATCCACTTTAATGGTTAGTGATCACAACGTGGCATTTTTTTTAATACATACAGCTTGAACCCGCAAAGGTGTTGAAGCCTTCTGGTGCCGTTATCTCGTTACGCTTTTAAGTATGTTGTAGTCACACAATAGCGCTGACCGGACAACTAATAGCCTCAGCACACACTGCGGTTGTAAACCTTATCTCCCAAGACATTAGGCAATACTGAACATCTGTCCATATGCGTCATCTTTGATTTTGACACACCCATAGACATCCAAGTCATTGACCTTCATGGAACCGTTACAACTGTGGGAGTAAATCTACAAAGTAGTATATATATAGTATTGCATTTCAACACTGATTTTTATTAACTGATTCTGTGTTTAGGAACCCCGAGAACTACTTATAAACGTCGGCCCTGTCTTTTGTTTTTTATGAGGCGAAGGCTATAAAGGCTTCCATTAACAGAGAAAAGAGATATTGATCAGAGTCCATTATATCGCACCATCGCGCTTGAGCGCTTGAGCATTTCAAGTCTCTTAAAACCTCATGTGCCGTCTGTTTCAGGACGCCATCCGTCTCAGCGCAGCTCCATCCGCAAACGCAGACAGATGACTTTTTTTTTCCCTCCCTGCGTGCTCCTCTATTACAAGCTCTCCTCTTTATTTGCCATAAGATGAGTTTCAGTCTTGCTGCTCTCTATCCGGTGTGCTCGGTCTGATAGAAGAGCGATAGATGTTCACCGTTCTCACACTGAAAAAAAGGGACTTGTAAGATTTACTTGATAGAAATCCTCGCATGCGTGAATTTTAAGTGAATCGCATTGCTCCAATATTAAGTCCAACTTACCCATCGTGGTCAAGTAAAATCTACTTTATAATTAAAGCAACGCTCATGAAGAAATCAAGTAAAAGTTACATAATTATATTTAAGTCACGAGTTGGTTTTATGTAAAATAATCAAGTAAAGTTAATGTATTGTTATATTAGCAGGAACCTTGTTTTTTATGAATTATCAAGTAAATCTTGCTATAATTTTGTTTTGTGAGATTTTCCCTTACTTGGTTTTATCTATTTATATTCCTCCCTATAATAAATGTGAACATTGCTCATTTATATCTTGTAAAGAAACTGTAATTATTTCATCAATATCTTTCACAAATCACACAACAAAAAAAATTATTAAACAGTTTATTCACCAGCATTACCGAATGTTTTGGACATTAACAGTCTCGATACAGGTTCAGGTCTTTTTTAATAAAAGTGCAAATTTTGCATCCATAGCGACAGTAAGCAGCGCACATGACTTATGGCAGTATTGCCACATTCTTGCGAAATTTCCTTTCCTTCAAGTATAATGGATCCATCATCCGGTTCTTCCCCTTCGACAGTACGGACGACGAGGATTTTAAGATGGTGCAAACAGGCCTCACTTCGTCTGTCCTCCTGCGAAACCTTTATGTTCATGTGTATTCATTTGCATTTGGTATACGCTTGTGTCCAACGCAGCGTGAGATCTACCTGTAAATGAACATACACAACGTGTTATACTACAACAAATGGTATAAAACACTTTTTTTTTTTTTTTTTTTAATATATATATTTTGCAATGAAGGCCAAATAAAAATAACAGCAACAATATAGCAAGCAAATACGTATATAGATTTATACTGTGATAAGTAGGACAGGATCTTCTACAGAGTCCTAAATCAACTTTCTGCACTGGATCCAAATTCTGAAAGATACAGCACAGTAGTCCTGTTGATAGAAACATCCGTTAACAAGATGTTACATTTAATAAACAAATTACAGATGACACATTTAAATGCAGCATAATAAATCATGGGTTGTGTATTGATGAAAAACAGCGCCATGCATATTATGATATGGAAAATCTCTTCCATTCCAGCGATTAAGAAACGGTAACGATGCCAATTTTAGAATCCGTAGAAGCTCAGTGGTCCGAGCGCAACCTCTCACGGCCGAACCTTTCTCTAAAACACACATCTCAGTTTATTAATCCGCGCGCACGGTTGATTAGTATTATATTATTATTATTATTATTATTATATTATTGTTATTTTACCACATGACCGCTGGGGCGTCCCGTAGGTTCATGTTTTTATAGTTTAATACTATTAAAAACTGAAATATTGCTAATTGTACGTCCTGAGATTAAGATGAACATTAATTGGAAGTCAGGAAAACGAGAATCAGATCCAGAACAGAAAGGTGAACTTACCTCGAACAGCACAGACTCCACGGACTGATCCACAGCGCGGGTGCAGCGTCTCCAAACACGCATGCGCGGTGTCATTAGAAATTTAAACTAAACTTTCAAAGTAAAACTTACTTAATATTACTAGGTTTATGTGGACTGACTATAAAACATTGAAATATTACAAGTAAATATATAATAATATTTAACTCTTTCCACTCAGTTAAATTATTACATGAATTAAATGTGTAGGCATGTTCACTTTTATTTAGGAAATTCTAGTTCTCCTTGAAATTTTCACCATTTTTTTTACTTTTCACCATGTAAAAAAATTATGATGGTTAATTTAATATATTTTACCAAACCAAAAAGTCTTTTTTTTTTTTTTTCAGGGCATCGTCTTCACCCTCACCACCCTCACATTTGCATTTACATTAGGGCTCTTATCCAGAGCGACGTACATTTATTTCACCATCATCATCATCATCATCATCACTATCCTCAGCATCTTCCACATCCTCCTCAGCCTGAACATCCTCATTACCTCCACTATGGTCACTAGCCTCAAAGTCTTTGTAATGATCAATATCATCATCATCATCATCATCATCATCATCATCATCATCATCACTATCCTCATCATCCTCAGCCTGAACATCCTCATTACCTCCACTATGGTCACTAGCCTCAAAGTCTTTGTAATGATCAATATCATCATCATCATCATCATCATCATCATCAAATCATCATGCTCGCCATCACTCCTCATCATCCTCAGCCTGAACATCCTCATTACCTCCCCTATGGTCACTAGCCTCAAAGTCTTTAGTGCATATCAATCATCATCATCATCATCATCATCATCATCACTATCCTCATCATCCTCAGCCTGAACATCCTCATTACCTCCACTATGGTCACTAGCCTCAAAGTCTTTGTAATGATCAATATCATCATCATCATCATCATCATCATCATCATCATCATCATCACTATCCTCATCATCCTCAGCCTGAACATCCTCATTACCTCCACTATGGTCACTAGCCTCAAAGTCTTTGTAATGATCAATATTATCATCATCATCATCATCATCATACTGTAGTTAATCATCAACCTTGTCAATAGATTAGCCTCAGGTAAAGGAGCAGATCTGTGGAACTCACGGACGTAGAGTATTCTGGTGTATGTTTAGATGCTGTCTTCCCCACTCCCACTGATCACTCATCTTTGTTGACGGTGAAGTGACTGGTTGCTTTACATCCCGGTTCCCTCTCATGTTTCCGATTCCTTCTGGCTCTCGCTTTTAGTTATGCTGTTACAGTATAGTTAGTCCTGCCGGAGTCCCTGCGTGCACTCTGCACTAAATATGAGAGAGATTCACCTTATCCATTATGTAACTGTTCCGCCTTTCCGTGCCACTGTCGCCCTTGGCTTGCTCCTCAGGGACAATCTGATCATTTTGATTAAGACACAATTCTCACATTTCATACACGTTTCCATAATTGTCCTTTGATTGTGTACAGCTGCCTCGCGACAATGCCCACTGTTAACAGAGCTGTAGAAATAAGATAAATTGAATTGGACTGAATCATAATTATCATCTTCCTCACCATCCCTTAAGTTCTTCTCATCTTCACCATCCTCACCATCATCATCACGTGTCTTACTATTGTGTCTTACCGACGTATAACATTAGAGGTGGCTAATATGGTCCAGAGTTGGTCAAAATTTGAAAGTAACACATTTACTGTATCACACACACGGCTGGATGGTATAAAGAAGATGACAATGATGTAAATCATGTGCTATGGCTTTCGCAACACATCTCAACCTTAAGGGCAGCTAACACCAAAATCGGAACACCAACTGAGGGGAAATCGATAGGATTAAAGGTGTTTAATCACTTTAGGACAGTTTCACAGGTGTGGAGAATCAGCGCCTAGTTTGGAGTGAAACAAAATACAGATTCGTACACCACTTAAATTAAAGAAACGCACTGCACCGCTGCATTTAAACGCTGATGAAACACCCAGCGTTGTGAATCCTGTGGTCAAAATGTATACGCATGAATTCCTGCCATTCTCCAATCTGATCTAGGATATAGGAGGTTGTTATAGTAACAGTCGCAGTATGTAATTAATTAATTGGTAGTGATGTTTCAAGGCCATGTTTTATGCACCGCGGTAGACGAACGAGGAAATATGAAGGGAGGAAAAGTGAATAAGGCACGTACGTCTACATGGCGACTGACACGCTTCCCGAGCATTCCGTCACGCAAAACTGTTTGTGACCGCGCTTTCTGAACAAAAGAAAATCTGATGTTTGATGAAAAGTGACAAGAGCTAATATGAAGGTTTTTCCCGTCTGATCGGAAAAAAGCGCAGAAATACAGATTGCGTTCCAGTGGGGCTTGAAATGGGGACCGTCAAGCCGTGCATACCTTATTTCACACAAGATGAATCGGCGCACTTGTGTGTACGGCTCCGGATTAATATTCTCCATAGAGTGCAATCGGATCACCTGTTTACACAAGCGGACATGAGAAGACAACAACAACAACAACAACAACAACAACAACAACAACAACGCCTCAAAGAACATGACTCTAGGCATGATGAAAATGAAAATACAAGTCACTGAATTCCTCTAAATCAGATCCAGGAAACCGATCCAGTAAGAGAAAATAATCAGCAGACACGCCGCGTAAAACTTTTTACATAACGATCTAATCATCTTTCTAGCTTTGGCGCTGTGTCCACCATGTTCACATACCGAGCAAAAATACAAACGCAACACTCTTGTTTTTGCTCGCATTTTTTATGACATGAACGCAAAGATCTGAAACGTTTTCTCCACACACAAAGTAATCTGTGATAGTGAGCACTTCTCCTTGGCCGCGATAATCCATCCCGTCCATTCTCTTTTTGATTGTTTTCATCGCCATGACATGTTTCTAACCTATACATTAAAGAGTTGTACGAGAACGTTTTGAGCACTGCACGCGCACAATCCAGCATCTTGTTTTTTTTTTTTTTGGTTCGTTTAGCTGTCTGTAATGTCAAATCATCTTGTGAACAAAGCAGCCGTATCACAACTGGTCCAAACTCCCTAAATAAACGAATCAGCTAATGAGCAGCCTTTCCTGGCTTGAACTGGAATCTCAGAGCAAAAGAACACTATAATACACAGATAGACGGTTCTCCAGGAGCTTAGCGATGATTTCAACACATATCCTCATGTACATGTCCTCATACAGTACTGTTCCAAAACAACAGTCTGTAGAAAAAAAAAAAATAAATAAATAAAACCTAATCGTCTCTCAAGTTAATGAAAAATATCTTTTTAAATAAACAGATTTAAAAGATCCGAATTGCCCATTTGGACGAGGTCCTGTTTTTCGTAGGGCGGAGAAAAAACTCCCAAAGAGCCTCATTTAGCCGTGCATGCAGTCAGATGGAGGGTAATTAGGAGGGAACCTTTAAAAGTCCTTTGCAGTGACGTTTGGGCCCTGTGGAGTTTGTTGTTAAGACCTCCACCAGCCAGGAAGAGGAAAAATCCTCGCGCCATTGCTGATGCCGTTTATACCGCAAGTCAGCCGGTTTGTAGGCGTCCCTGTCAGGGGTGAAGATGAAAAAAATGAGCCCGAGGGCACGAGTTACTGTAGATCCTCTCTCGTTTTACATAATCTGGATTAAGAAGCACAAAGTCATTGTACAGTAGATGTCCCAGGAAACGCCTAAAACCGCCGCTGATGCTCATGTCCCTACTTTAAGGACATTAACTTCCTGTTAGTAATCCATTGTGGCATCTACACATCCGCAGTCCATCCAGAATCCTGAGCTTTACTGACCTTTCTGCTGTTTATATTTAGCTTTGGCTTACCTGGGGCTAGCCTGTTAGCCTGTTAGCCTGTTAGCCACCGTTAGATGAGATCATCTCCTGAGGTCAGCACAGTCTGCTCCAACGGGTTTGTCCGTGATTTTGCAGAGACGGCAAACTTTTTAAACAAGTCAGCTGTTCTTCTTTAAACTACACTTGGGGAACATATCAGGAAACATTACAAGCAGAGATGTCAAGCTTGTCCTGCGTGACAATGGAGGAAGAGCAACCGGCGACAATATTATAGAGATTTAGCGTTCAAGTTTTGTAATTTTGGGATTATTTATTCGTTTGTTATTTCATTCATTCATATTTTAGCATTTCAAATTTCGTTAATACCTTAAAACCTTAAAACGTGTCTAGTACACAATATTGTAAATGCAATGTATCAGAGCAGAACTTACTGTATCAGAGTGTTCTTTCTTGTGTTCTTCAGCCCAAACCGTCTCTGCTTGCTGTCTGTCCTTAGCAGTGGTTTTAGCAGAGATCTTCTAGCATGAGGCCTGATTCACACAGTCTCCTCTGTTGTTCTAGAGGCGTGTCTGCTGCTAGAACTCTGTGTGGCATTGACCTGCTCTCTGATCTGAGCTGCTGTTAACCTCGATTTCTGAGGCTGGTGACTGGATGAACTCTCCTCGCAGCAGAGGCGACTCTCGGTCTTCCTTTCCTGGGCGGTCATGTCGCATGTCAGCAGTTTCTTTGTAGCGGATGGTTTTGTGACTGCACTTTCGGGGACACTTTCAAAGTTTTCCTTTTCGGACTGACCGACCTTCATTTCCTAAAGTAATGTGACCTGCGTTTGTCTTCACTTAGCTGCTTTTTTCTTGCCGTAATACAAATTCAACCTCTTTGAATGAGAAGGTGTGTCCAAACTTTTGGTCTGTACTGTATATATAGGTATAAAAGTTCAGAACTGGAGTTGTATTCGAGGAAGGCAGACCGTCACGAGGAGAGACTGAGAATCTGCTAGCACTAGGAAGTCATGAGGATTTAAGTCAGTAAGCAGATTTGCAAAAATTTACAGAACCAATACTGAACATTACATTACAGAGACACAGACATATTGAGTAATGTGTATCTGTTTGTTTTTCCTCTTCCAAGCTCCATGTTCTGCTGGATGACGAGGTTCACAGGGATTAGCTTCTGAAATGAGAAAAAACACACACGTACACGTACTGGAACATTGCCAGGAGACAAAAGAGGAAATGGATGTTTTCGAGAAGAGTTTCACAGAGAAACGGTGTTGAACGTTTGATCCTAAGCGAGTGCAGCATGTGGTGTGTGAGGTAAGCAGTACTTCTGAGTTTGAAGGCCTGTGTATCGTCTGTGCCGTCTCTAGTGTTGGATTTAATTACTTGTCCTTTTTTGTTCCCTCCTCAGGTGTTCTGCCCTGTTCTCATGTGTGTGTTTGTGTGTGTGTGTGTGTGTGTGTGTGTGTGTGTGTGTGCGCGCGAGTGCTGGATTTGTCTGAATAACAAGCCATTTTCCCCGTTTGAACAGATCTCCTGTGCCTCAGAGAGCAAAGAGCGAGTCTGTGCTTTGCAGCGGGATTGTAGGCGCATTGTTTCTCCGTCGTCACACATCATCATCAGAGGCTCCTCCAGCCGACATACAATTTTTACCTGAAACAATCGGTTAAAAATAGGCTCAGTGCTCGTTTTCCCAGCTGCCAGTTCCACTGAGATTTCTTTTAAAAAAACAATTATTAAAAAGAATATATATATATATATATATATATATATATATATATAATTATATTATATATATATATAATTATTATATATTATATTATTAATTATATTATATATAATATTATATATATATATATATATATAATGTTTTCTGCCTTAATTTATTTATTTCCTGTTTCATTCCAAATACATGGATCTGATTTTTATTTTTTTTATTTTCCAGGAGATGGATTGTGTGTTTATTTTCTTTTTTAATAATTGTTTTAAGAAAAAAAAAAAAAAATATATATATATATATATATATATATATATACCTCTTTGATAAGTAGACGATTACTGCAGGTGTTATAGACTACTGTAAACTGTAAATGCTGCAAATTTACATTTTCTATTTGTTTTTAATGCTTTTGAACAATCCTTGTAAATTAAAAGGCAAGTAATGTTCCAATTTGCTGCAAGTAACTCTCTACAAAATCAAGGACAACTGCAAGCAGCCAGCATTTACCAACATATTATTCAAATTATATTAAATATTTAAATGTTCTAACTCAGCAGGAAGTGGATTTATAGAGTTTTGAAGAAAAAAGATCAAGAACATTCACACTGATGTGTGGCAATATTTTGACATTTAAACTTTTTTGCATATAAAACATGACGTTTTTGTTCCCTTTTTTTGAAAGCTGCCATGGATGCGCAATGGATTTATCTCATTTTTGTGTTAAAACCTCCCCTTGTAGTGTAAATCCCAAAAACACTGAGGTAATATGCAACAAATCACAGAACTTGGTGTAGTTCATTCATTCATTAAAAAAAAAAAAAAAAACACAAGTAAACCTCTCTAAATGCTTTAGAGAAAAATAAACTTGTCATGTGTGAAAATATGAAAAGAACAAAAACAAGTCAGTTACATTTTTAAATCACTAGAGGAACTAAAAAAAATATCACATGCAGGTGAAACTCGGAAAAATTTAATATCGTACAACAGTTCATTTATTTCAGTAATGCGACTTAAAAGGTTAAACTAATATACGAGACAGACTCATTACATGCAAAGCGAGATGGTTCCGGCCGTGATTTGTCATATTTCAGATGATTACGGCGTACGGCTCATGAAAACCCATGAATGTGCCTTTTCTTTAGCTCCTCCTATCCAATCCGGCGAGCAGGTGATCATGTGACGTTTTGGAGGAAGGTTGTCCTTTATGTTCATTATCACATTCATATAATGGTAAGCAGCTAGCAGGTCCGGTGTAAATGCCACTGGTGCCTCCACATGATTTCTCTCAAACCTTCCATTTTTCCCCCGCAAAGCTCTGTGGCTTCAATACACATTCGGAAATTGTATTCTTTGCATCGACTTTTCCAGCTCCCTGTAGCCTCGTCCTGTCTAAATTATTAATTTTTGGTGAATATGTTATTGTATTCGTTCGGAGGACTAGGCTTTCTCCTCACCTCCGTGGAAATTGAATCCCGTCACCGCTGGCAGTGAGGCAGACGCTCAGCTCCTAATGGATCGAGTGCATATTGAACACTTCAAGCTTTCCTCGAGGTGAGGTGCAGCTTAGCGGAGGAATTAGACGAGAGAATTGAAAGTGGAGAGGAGAAATAATCGCCGGGATGAAAGCGCTTATCCAACGCTGGCTCTTTAGATGGACAGAAAGACAAGAATTTCTAAGGTAATTGATTCAATATGGCAGAAATCTACTGTAGAGTGAAACTGAAATATACAGCACTTTTTCTGAATATATTTATATATCACGCTGAAATATTGATCTGATATTTTTGGAGTAATGTAGTCTTGAATGGTATTGACTTTAATACGCTTTGAACTCTGTATTGTACGGTGGCCGTGAAGTGCAAAACAACTTAACAAAACCGAAAACAAAATTACATTCAAAGACAAAATAGCTAATTCAAAACCAAATTAACAAATCCGAAAACAAAATAGCAAATTCAAAACCAAATTAACAAAACTCGAAACAAAATAGCAAATTCCAAACCAAATTAACAAAACTCGAAACAAAATAGCAAATTCAAAACCAAATGAACAAAACTCGAAACAAAATAACAAATTCAAAACCAAATTAACAAAACTCGAAACAAAATAACAAATTCAAAACCAAATTAACAAAAACTCGAAACAAAATAACAAATTCAAAACCAAATTAACAAAAACTCGAAACAAAATAACAAATTCAAAACCAAATTAACAAAACTCGAAACAAAATAACAAATTCAAAACCAAATTAACAAAAACTTGAAACAAAATAACAAATTCAAAACCAAATTAACAAAACTCGAAACAAAATAACAAATTCAAAACCAAATTAACAAAACTCAAAACAAAATAACAAATTCAAAACCAAATTAACAAATCCGAAAACAAAATAACAAAACCCAAAACTAATTGTTAATTTGGTTTTGAATTTGTTATTTTGTTTTGGGTTTTGTTAATTTGTGTTGCACTTCTCGGCCAGTCAGATACGAACCGGAAAAGGTAGGTATAGCTTGCTAATTAAATTCTTACCGCTGATTGGACGAGACACCTGTCACTCAAGATAAACAGGAAGTAGGAAATTGTGTCTCTAACTTTGTTTCTTGTGTGTTCTGCTTCATTAAAAAAAAATTCGGTCTGCAAAACTAAGAAAATAATAAAATTTTTCATTAGAAAGCAAGGAAATGGAATTTATTCAACGTTACTTTGAGGACGGACATTCGTATGCCGTGATGTTTGATATGCTGATGACGGTATATCACGGTATAAAGATTAGTTTGCGAACTGCTGTGTCTCTTTTAAAAGAAAAAAAAAATTCACAATAACTGCAAAAATTTGAAACCACAATAAGGACGGTACATGTTTGCACATTCATACACACACGAATCTACCGCCGCTACAGCACTTCCTGTACTTCCTGAGTGACAGATGTCTCGTCCAATCAGCGGTAAGTATTTCATTCCCAAACTATTCCGTACCTTTTCCGGTTCGTTTCTGAACGGCCGAGAGGCGCGAACCAAATTAACAAAACCGAAAACTAAATAACAAATTCAAAATCAAAATAGCAAAACCGAAAACAAATTAACAAAACGCAAAACAAAATAACAAATTAGTTTGGGGTTTTTGTTATTTTGTTTTTTAATTTGTTATTTTGATTTGGGTTTTGTTATTTTGTTTTTGAATGTTTTATTTTGTTTTGGGTTTTGTTATTGTGCTTTTTAATTTGTTATTTTGTTTTCATTTTGTTAAGTTGTTTTGCGGCCACCGTAGTATTGTAACTGATGTACTGTAAGAGATTAAACACCTCAGAAAGAGAAATGCAGCTCGTTATGTGACTGAGAAAGGTACTGCTTTACCTCCGAGTGTTAAAAACACGTGACACCGTCTTACTACATGACCAGAGTTAATGTATTGTAGAAAGTGTGCATCAGTATAAACCTGTGGTTTCTGGCTGCTCTACTGTCAGCGCTGCTCTTATAGAAGGTTTAATCCACAATGTCTGACCAATCAGATGTAAGAACTAAGCAGCGGTGAACCAAGAGTGATTAGAACGGATATTTAATTCATTTTCCATCTTCCAAGTTGTTTAATGTACAACCTCTCCAGCTTATACAGCTGTATATCAGGAATACACTTACGTGTACCTGTATAAAGCCAGTGTGATCTCCAGGAACAGAATAAGCACTCAGGAGCATTTTAGACCCTGAATACTGTAAGTGTGTATTGAGCACCTCTGGACGGCTTCTAATGAAAGAACATCTGCGAAGATCAACAGGTTCACTGGAGGGAAAAGATATTGCACTGGAAAGAGAGAGAGAGTGAGGCCAAATATGTTGTCGAACAGCAGGTTAGCCTAGCAAAGATGTTTAAGATGTCCGGGAGATACACGAGATGCATTTGTAGTGTGTAGTTTTAGCAATCTGATGTCACTTACAGCATCACTGAGAAAGCTTTAATGAGAGAAATTCTACATTTGGTATCTTCTAAATCTCACTTCTTACACTAAACATCTTATTTATTTATTTATTCATATATGCTCGTCAAACCATTTAAACAGTTAGAGATACCAGTGATTATGAACCCTTTTGTATTTTCACTGCAAAGGGAAGGGAACCACAGGGGAACCTAAACCTTCCCAGAACCTCCTGTGGTGCTGGAGTGCTTGAGTTTATGGTTGTTGTTGGAGGTTGTTATAATCAAGGACGGCTAGTGCGAAAGTGTTAGCATGGCTAAGCCCTGTATATGAATAAATCCAGCAGGATATTGTTTCAGTTGGTGATAGAATGGATTTATTTACAGGTAACACATCTGTTCAGGTGGATTTTTGCGAGAACTTTCGTCTCTGTACCTGATTTACAGTTACAAACACACTGATAGGAAACAAAACTCGAGCCTAGACCTTGAGTCTTTGGATTGTGGGAGGAGCCTGAGTCCAGAGGAAACACCCCAAGCACCACGCCCACACACACTGGAGGTGAGCTTTGAACTCAGAACTCTGGATGCTTGAGGTAACCGTAGCACCCAGTCACCTCATTAGGGGAGATTGAACCTTTTGAGGACTCGCGTTTCTTTTGAGCAGCTACACAGACTCCTCTGGTGACAGCTTTGATGAATTCTCTATCCGGAGTCAGAAGATGTTGACTGTCATGAATTCCACTCGCACAGCGTGCAGCAGTTACTCTGGCATGATGTCTGCTGTTCACACTTCATTTCAATTCTTACTTCATGTGCTTATTTCTCACTGCTGTATAACCTGAGGTCTTCTCAATGCTATTGTTACCATTACTAAGCCTTGCTTCTAGCCATGCTTTCCTACACCTCTTTATTTTCCATATTTCTGATCACTGATGATAAAAACCACTACACTCTCTCTAACAATAGTGCAGCTGCAAATCATAGGTTTATATTAATGTGCTCGTTCTAATACATTATCTAATATGTTAATGGATCTGTTCTACTAGAGTCCTTCTGGAAGCTCTGACCGGCCAAATTACAGAAACTCATGTCAGGAGTCTCCGTGCCAGAAGGTAGAGCCAATACACGGACGCCGCTGCCAGGATCTCCATTACTGCTCTCACCAGGAACACAATACCTGAAAAAGGAATCTCATCGTAAAGCTAAATACCTGCTGCTATATTCTTCCACAGTTTGAAATAAGCTTTTGTTTTCACCAAGGTGTCAGATTGAATTGCGTCGTCTTTGCGTTCTGTTTATAAAATGCCGCATCAGCCCAGTTCAGTAATGTCTACAGTTATTTTAAACATCGCAGACGATTTTTTTTTTTTAGCTTTCTCCTTTTTTCTTGTTTAAAAAGGCACTTACTTGATTAAAAACTTTTGATAATGTTTGAAAAAAAAAAAAAAAAGGTTGAAGAACAATTCACCACCACTGCTATTAAACTCATTAATTGAACCTGCAGATGATTAGGAGGATTTGAGTGAGCAGAAGAGATCACTGGGGAAATTAGCCAATGATGGAAAGCCATAAAAATAGAAATCCTATGATTATAGAGATGATTTCTGATTTTACACACACTGAAAGGATTCCGTAAATATTATGAAGATGGTGATAGTGATTGTGTACATCCGTGTACCTGTCCGTATGTATCTATATGTTCACACACACTGCTCGTTCAACGAAAAGACAGATACGAGTATTTAAGCTCATAACACCCTCGCATCATCGGGTAAGCTGATTCATCTTAATGTCTTGCCTGTATTTCACACACCACTTCACAGCTCTCTTCAAACGCCTGAAGCTGGCACGCCTTCAATTTACTCAGACAGACGTCTAGTCTCACTTCAGTCAAAGCATATTAGAATGTTACTGCCACCTAGAGTGTGCGACACCGGGGACAAGAAGTGCTAAAAGAACAGAGGTTTCGCTGGAGCATAAAAGGAAGTCGAAGAGCGAGAAATTAAATCAACGTGTCAGATTTTAAAACCGATAGAAGAGATTTCTCAGTCCCTAGTATGATATACTTACAGAAAAGAAATATTTTAGTTCTGCATAAAGGTTAGTCATTAATTAATGCAGATTGTACCAGTGTCCTAATGAAAGTGCTTTAAACCTGCCTCAGGTTCTTTACTCATCATTAAATCCATAAAATCGACCAAAGCTAGATGTGGAGCAGTGGTGCCTCAGGGGTTACGGCTCTGGGTTGGGGGAGAGGAGGTCAAGCTGAAACATTGTGAATATATCAATATCAGGCTCTGAGCAAGGTCTTAGCTTGAGTATGGAAAGATAAGAATTCCACTCTGTCATATATAGAGATGTAGATAAAATAGAGAAATGTCAGCATGAAGTGTAAATTCTGGCTCCGACACCTCATCGACCTCAGACACAAAACTTCTGAGGCTGATAACTGATCTCAACAAGTAGAACTCGATACCAACGCCGCTGACAGGGACGTCCGTGTCTCCAACATCGTACAAATAGCCGAGCGCTGGTTGTTGCGAAATCTAATAATGGACGGATGGAAAGTCAGATCGATGGACTGACAGGCAAACAGATGGGGGCACAGGACTGTTTTCAGTTTAGTCTCTCTCCATTCGTTATCATTTGAATTCTTTCTAGTTCTATTTCCCAAAAACACGCTAACTAGTAGCCTGATACTAGCACAACCCTGACCAGGCAGTTACTAAGGGTGAATACCATTCAACCAAAGGCCAATTTTTCACAGGCAGATCAGACAAAAGGGCTTTTTTTTTTTTGTTTAGCAGAAATGCTCAGTGCTACGGTTGGATACCAAAAATCCACTTTACACTTAATCCTGATTACCGTTGTGAAGCCCGGTGCTGGGTGCATCATGGCACGGGGCTGCCTTGCTCATGCATGGCATTCATCTTTTACACTATCTGACATCTAGATGCTATTAGAAGCAGGATGGTGAAACAGATCAGTAACACACAAACTATTCTAATAACAAAAGAGCTTACAAATTTGAACATCTTTGTCTTAAAATGGCCAAGACCTTAAAGACCCCAGATGTTAAAGCAGCCGAGCTGTCGTGGCCTGATTATTCAACTATTAATTCAACTATTTGAAGTCTTATTTCATGAAAGATTTAATACAGAAATGCGGCAGATATAAATAATATCAAGGCTTCCCATACCTGAACATATTGCCTCACCTGTCATGTATTACAGTAGAATACTAATGTATTATATATTTTAAAACTGTTTTTTTTTTTTTTAATCTAATGATGAGTGAGCTCAAGCTTGGCCACTAATAAAAGCTTCACAGAGATGATATTAGACAACTTATACTGACAACCTGAAGATGGCTCGTGAGCCCAAGCATTTGGACGAGTATTAATAATTAGGAGCCCAAAGTAAACAAGCCATGGCTGGAGGATAATAATTTGAACAATCCATCCCAGCTGGCACAAAGTACGTGCAGGAATAAAGAATAAAATAATAAATAAATAATTAATTAATTAATAAAAATAGGCCAAGCCAGAAGTGAGAGCAGGGATTTCTCGCCCAACAAGGTGATTATTAAAGGTCAGCCCTGGGAAACATTCCTTGCCTAGCCATATTTAATGTTTTACCATGCCAGAATAGTGACACACACACCAATACTGTAAGAAAATATAATCTAAAAGATAATATGCATATAATAAAATTTAGCATATGTGCATGCTGTCATTCTGTCACTCTTTCCTCTGCACGGATCAGCGTGGGTCAAGTGGGTTTACACACAAAAAAAAAGCAGCAGAGAGGCATTTATTAATCTCATTTTACTGCATGCAAATTACTGCACGTTGATTATAATTTATGCCGAAAAAAAAAAAAAAAGCATGCATCACAAACAGCTAATGTAACACCGATATCGAGTATTAAGTTCATCATGATCCGCACGACGAACTGAATTCCACAGTTATTGTACCTGTAGATGGCAAATAGCTTTTTGTGACTCATCAATTGTGTTTGTCCTTCTCCACTGTGGTGTTCAACTTTCTTGCAGGTAACGTCGGGGACAAAAAAAAAGACAATAATTCAGTGAATATTTTGAAGATTTTTTGTATAAATCAAGTTATTATACAACGCTCTCGACCCACTTTCCCGTCATCACTGAAACCGCTCACAAGTCTCGTCATATTATTCTACTGTAAGTGAGTGCAGTTAAATTAGGAAGGTATTGTCCTCAGTAATCACAAACTAATCTCTGTAAACACAGCAGTGATAAATTTAGTTCTTGCACATGAGGCAGAATATGATGTTATGAACTGTGCCAGGTTTAAATATTCATGTAAACAAAAAATATGCATGAATATGTTACTGGGTGATTATAACATAAATACTTATATTTATATATTATTATTTATTTTTTTTTTACTTTTTCTTCTCTCTAATCCAGTTTAAAATTTGGATATGAGGCCCTTTAGGTATTTCTCATACTGGTAATAATTACTGCTGATAACCCTGTGCTTATGAAACATGTAGAGGAGGAGGGAGGTAAAGGGTCTCTACTTGATTGACAGCTACACAGTCCAACTTTTGATTCTCTCCTTGAACTCATAAATCTGATTGGCCAGAGAGTGATAGTTATTTTACAATAACATCAACCTGCAGCAACAGACGTTCCTTAACTTCCAGTAGGTCTGCGTGTGTTCCTCAGACTTGACTCGTGTTCTCTGTTTCATAAATAACCCTGAATAGGAATAAAACATAAAAGCCAATAGAAACATTTGGAGACAGTGGAGGAAAAGCTGAAATAAGCGTGCGAGAGCCCAAGGCTAGCGCTGTTATGTACCCAACTGTTCATGAAATGTTGATTAGAAAATGTCCTTTGAAGATAAAAGAGCAATCCAGATACAAACAAAAAATACAGGTAATTAATTGACACTTTAATGGAAGTGACTTTTCATTAGGGTTAATCAAAGTTGCCTGCTAATTACTGAACAAAAATGTAAAAATCAGTTTATAACATTGCTGTGATTAAAGAGAGTGCCTAGTGAAAGTAACAAACACACTGATTATGCTCGTATTTAAAATTAATTATGCCAAGCAAAAACACTACAAAGAAGATTTTTTTTTTTTTTTTTTTTGGAAAATTGAAAATTGAGTAGCAATTCTAAGTAGCAGCAACTTGAACTAAGAGGATCTGAAAAGCAAATAATAAAATAAATTTATTCGGCATGAAAATATAAAAAAATATTAAAACAAAGTAGAAGAAGAATTAAAAATTACTCCCATAATCACAATTATGACCATGACTATTTAGCAATAACCCACCTGGACAATAAGGGCACTTATGTTCAAATACTGTTCATAGACTTTAGTTCAGTCTTCATCAGCAACCGATTGGGTACTAAACACTAATCAATATTATCACCTGTGTAATACATTTAGGATTATAATTGCAATATCTTTTTTTTTTCCCTTCTGTTTCATTTACATTAGAACTTTGTACTGGTTGGTCGTGCCTTGTCCTTTACTGTGGCCATTGGTCTCATGTCTTCCACTGTGTGCATTTCTTAAAATAAATAAATAAATATATAAATAAAGCATCAGTTTCCTAGGGAGCATAAAGATTTGACTTTGGAGCAATGGGAAAAGGGTCTTGTGGTCTGATGAGTCCAGGTTTTAAGAGTGAAAGAAGTATACTATAGAGGAAACGATGAAGGTTTGATTAATCACCTCTTGTCACTTGGGCCTCAGAGATGAGAAACCCTGAACCCTCATTCAGTGGAAGCTTCTCCACTGCTTTGGAACATTAAGTATTTCCGCATGTAGCTTGTGGTTTCAAGACATTTTAAATTTACGGTATAATTATTAGAGAGCTGAGAGCCTCTGGTGATAAATCTCAGCCATGACCCTCATTAAGGCGACGGAATGAAACAAGTCCACCAAGCAGTGGAGGGCAGAGTGCGATTGATCCAGGACGCTGGAGCTCACGTGTTCTTCTCAATGCATTTACACAGCAGTTTAGTTGAAACGTGAACTTAGAAATACATGTTATTTGGGGAAGAGATGGGAAATACGGATTAAGAGGAAGAAATGTAATTGCTCAGTACAGCTCAGTGATGAGCTCTAAAAGCAAAAATTGGAAATTAGTGTGTGTGTGAATGTGCTCACAAAAACTGTTGCTTCGGTAAAACTTATGTTTGTTTAACTAAAACATAAAAGAAAAAAAATCTAATTATAACTATATGCGCTGCAAAACCTTCTTATATTAATTAATTCTTTAAGTGAAATATTGCTGTGAGGATAAAGGAATGATGCTTTTCATATATGATGCTAAAGGAAGTCGCGTTGTCAACTTTACTTGGAAAAAACAGTACAATAGGATTCATGAGGAGATTTATTAACAGTAGTAGCCAAATTAAATAAACTACAAAACGTTTAAACAGACTTGCATCTTAGTGCTATGGGTATATTCATTTTGAATTTCCAGAAGATGCTACTATTACAATAACAAAATAAAAACAAAATAAAACAAAACAAATAAACAAACAAACAAAAAACAGGATAATTAATTATATGGTGGAATTTTACATAAGACTATGTTTATTCAGCCTTTAGTACGGTGGCCCAGAAGGGCAAATCACCTTTCCCGTATATATGTGTATGTTTTTTTCTCCCTTGTAAATGTGTGCTTTTTCCGTGTAAGTCTATGATTTTTCCTGTTTGTGCGCAACTACTTCTTCCCGTGTGAGAACTCTCTTTCTCCTGGATTTTGCAAGCTAAAAGCTAAAGCTAATGCGCAAAGGACTATGGGACTGAGGTTAAAACGCAGCTGAGCAAAGAACCGTGGCAGTGTTCGATCAGTTTTTCCTACTTGTCAGAATTTCCTACCGGTAGAAAAAACACATCATTATACCGGTCTGTCCAGCATTACATAAGACTGCAAAAAAAATAAATAAATAAATAAATAAAAAATGCAATACTCAGTTTTGACATGGGCAGCAGATTCTGACACATGACGGTACTTCATCAGAATGTAATTACTATAGTTTTAACGATAAAAAAAAAGAAATCACTCCTACCCTTCAATTCACAGGTCAACTGCCAAATATACACATGTAAATCAAATAAAATGTCAATTAAAAGTACAAAACTATGAAAAACCTCAGTAAATTCGCACATGAATGAATTTAAGCGTGACGTTTTTTTTTTTTTGTTTGTTTTTTTTATGCGCCTGCTCAGAAAGCCTGGGTAGGAAATAATGATGAGTAGGATGAATTGATAGAACACCGGATATCCGCTTGCAGGACTTATCATGATGAAATATACAGTGAATCATAGCGTGAGAACATTATAATTCTCACTAAATTTGCAACTGGACACACTTACCAGGTAATGTTTAATATATGAAATTAATTGGATGTTTAGGCACTACTGATAACTTTGCAGCAGTGCTAATGCTATTGGGGTGTTTGCCGAGTGTAAATGGCAGTGATCAAGAGGAATAAAAGTCTCATTTCGACCATTAAACACTGATGTAAACCATCAGCTCCATGGCGTCTCTGTAATATACATCCACATACAGTATGGAGTTATAAGCATGCTAATCTTACAATGCTAACCGCTAGTGCTTAGCATAGACAAACTAGCTAGTTCATTAATGTATATTAATATAATAGTATATTTGGACACATACGTGATTTAAACAATTAGCTCCATTGTTTGTGTAAAATGCCTGTCCAAATGTGGAGTTAATTTCATTATGCTAAGCGCTAGCTTACTGAAAGAGCTAAGATAGCAGACTATTAACTGTTCCCTATCAACTATTGCTAATTATCCCTGAGCTAATTCTTAGTTGCTCCTGTTATGTGTAATGTTACAGATGGTTAATGAATTGTTGTATGTAATTTATTGGAGCTCATCAGTGTTATTGTAGTGACATATAATGTATACTGCTGTATAATGTAGTGGTATTATCATAGCTAGAGATCTTCTGAATAGTTAGCAATGTGCTTACACAATGTATGTAACAGTCAAGAAAAGGAGCTTTTGTTCGGGTTCTATCTATTCTATTATAAAGTCATTAAATATGTCTTTAAGCACACATTTTTAAGGGAAAAAAAAGAATACATTTACAAGGGGAAAAAAAAAAACACATATATGGGGAAAAAGCATACACATGGGAAGGATGATTTGCCCTTCTGGGCCACCGTACTTTACGGAAGGAGTCTCCAATGTCAGTGCTTTGTATCAGCATCAATTGTTCAGTATAATACAAAACATTTGAATAAGCTCATTCGAATACAGACCTATATAAAATGGTGTGTTCCTCTGTCATGGATCCATATGATGGAGTCAGTTGTCTAAATCATATTCCTAAAAAACACTGAAAGATAATGTCAATTTATAAATTTACATATATCTATAAATTTACATCTATAAATTATCAATGCAGGGATCTGATCTCATTATAGACAAGGTGACTTACATAACAGTGACAAAGGTTTATATTATCTCATGTAAAAAAAAAAAAATAAAAAAAAATAAAAAAAAAACTTTACAGAAGGTCAAGTAATTAAAAAAGCAACAACAACAAAAAAAAGATGTGGGTGAAATGTAGGTCTTTATTTAAATGTCCTGATCACCCTGGTTGTCATTTCTACTCCGCTGAATTATTGATCGACTTCTCGGCTCGTTAGAGAGCATATCTGGGGCGAGTTGTAATCAAAGCCAACAAACAGCTGGCACATCTTGAAGTGCTCCAGTGAGACAGAAAAGTGAGAGAGTGTAAAGAAAGGCCAGAGAGAGTTTTAGTAAGACGAGGAGCAGTGGAGCAGATCCAGGGATGCTGGCTTGATTAGGGGCTAAATAAATGTTCCTCAGAAAGCAATCCGAGTGAATAATCACCAGTGCCGTGGTGTTTGATAAATGACGAGAAAGTCAAAATTTGTGGGAGTGTCCAAAACTTTTCATGGTACCGTAATTCTCTTTTTTTTTCATGGCAGTAAAGAGAATACGTACTGAATACTCACTCAACCACTCCTTGTCTATACCGCTTTATCCTGTATACAGGAGTGCGGGGGCCTGGAGCTGATCCTGGGAGACTTAGGGCATGAGACAGGGTACAATTCGGAATGGGCTGCCAAACAAACACACACTCATTCACACACTACAGGTAATTTGGAAATGCAGATTAGTCTGAATGAGGAAACCGGTGCATCCAGAGGAAACACTAAGCACATGGAGAACATGCAAACTCCATGCACACAGACCAGAAGCAGGAATCTTGAACTCGGACCGTAGAGGTGCAGGGGGACAGTGCCAAGCACTAAGCCACCCATACTGACGTCATGCTAAGATAATCAAAAGCAATTACAATAATAAAAGCCTTAAAGCCTTTCTTCCTTTCAGCCTACAGTGCTGCCACCATCAAAGCATTCAAGCTTTACAGTCATGTTTTCAAAAATGCCTCAGTGTAATGAGTCCAAATTGACTATTTAGCTCGAGCCAGTCGATAGATCTCTTTCACGCTGACCGATGGACTGAATAACGGCCTTGTGATTAATCGCTGTTTACATCAGCAGAAAGACTCCAGCATTCCTTAACACAAGTCTGGCTCGTCGTCACCTCGCTGCTTTTCTTACAGACTTCGTGATGCGTCGGTCCCTGGGGTCGTCCATCAGTCTGCAGAGATGAGACAAACGGAGGAAGGAAATGTGACTCATTTTCCAAAGTACCTTCAGCTTGTGTCTGATCCGGAGACGCCTTTCTGACAGGAGGATACGGCAGAGGGAGATTAATCACGTTCATGCTGAGTTAAGTTGCCACAACCATCAATAATTATCCCTCTTTTCCAGACAAATAAAGTGTAAACAGTCATGAGAAACCACTTAATGAGACCGGATTGTTTCAATCTGGTTAAACTGGTGAGACGGTAAGCGCAGTGAGAATCTGTGTTAATTGAGTTTGTGGGCATTTAATTGTCTCATCAGTTAATCCTAACAGATTTCAATTCATCCTTTAGGGTTTTATGTTAAGGCTTAATCGCGGTCTGGTTTTGAATACATCCAAAAGTCCACAGCAAAAGGTATTAATACTTAACATACAGCTAAGAGGATTTCAACAATGAAATCTGCCAAAGTATTTTGTTCATTTATAGTTTCATTTTGGGTTTGAAGATGGTTGAATAAATGGTTATTATTTCACTAAGTCTATTTTAATCACAATTCTCACCACATATCATATATCCAGCAGAAAGTGCAGCGCTTTACATCAGTGAGACAAGTGTGAAAAAAATAGGTGTGAAATAGATTCTCCTGAAGTGGACCTGATGATTTGGCAACCAGGTCAGCTGTATTTGACATGCCAATAAGGCAGTGTTGTATTAAAAATGAAGACACAAAAAGAGTAAAGAGGAGTAAAATTTAAAGGACACATTTAAATTTCAGGTGTGTCTATTACATTTCATACCTACATATTTATGGTTAGAATACATATGACATGTATATTGTGTATGTTGAGTTCAATGCTCCTGCACCTTCCTAAATTTCCATTATTGCCTTTGCTGCTTGCAAAGACTTTCCAAATTCAAATTCTAATTTTATTTGTCACATACACAGTCATACACAGTACGATATGCAGTGAAATGCTTAGGCGACTGCCCTGACCTTAAAATAAAGGACTATTCAACACTATTTATAGGAAATAAATATAAACAAGAAAAAAAAAGAGAAGTAGATTTAACTAAGAACAAAATATCTGTACAGACAAATACACAATGTAAGGAAAAATATAAGAAAATATAAGAAAACCAAACTAATATACAATATAAGGAAAATGTAAGAAAATCCAGGTGTACAATTGTCCAGCCATAGCATTAAAACCATCTGTCTAATATTGTATATGTTGCATCAAAAAAGCTCTGACCTTTTGAAGCATGTACCCCACAGGACCTCTTAAGGTCTATGTTGTATATTGAACCAAGTTACACACGTGGACAAAATTGTTGGTACCCTTCAGTCGATGAAAGAAAAACTCACAATGGTCACAGAACTAACTTTAATCTGACAAAAGTAATAATAAATAAGAATTCTCTGAATGTTAACCAATGAAAGTCAGACAGTGCTTTTCAACCATGCTTCAATGGAATTATAAAAAAAAATTAACTCATGGAACAGGCCTGGACAAAAATGATGGTACCCCTAACTTAATAGTTTGTTGCACAACCTTTTGAGGCGATCACTGCAATCAAACGATTCCTGTAACTGTCAGTGAGACTTCTGCACCTCTCTGCAGGTATTTCGGCCCACTCCTCATGAGCAAGCTGCTCCAGTTGTTTCCGGTTTGAAGGGTGCCTTTTCCAGACAGCATGTTTCAGCTCCTTCCAAAGATGCTCAATAGGATTGAGGTCAGGGCTCATAGAAGGCCACTTTAGAATAGTCCAATGTTTTTAGCTGTGTGTTTTGGTTCATTGTCCTGTTGCAAGACCCATGACCTGCGACTGAGACCCAGCTTTCTGACACTGGCCAGCACATTTCTCTCTAGAATCCCTTGATAGTCTTGAGATTTCATTGTACTCTGCACAGATTCAAGACACCCTGTGCCAGATGCAGCAAAGCAGCCCCAGAACATAACAGAGCCTCCTCCATGTTTCACAGTAAAACATGTGTTCTTTTTTTGATATGCTTCATTTTTCCATCTGTGAACATAGAGTTGATGTGCCTTGGCAAAAAGTTCCATTTTTGTCTCATCTGTCCATAGGACATTCTCCCAGAAGTCAACATGTAGTTTGGCATATTCCAGTCTGGCTTTTTTATGATTTGTTTTCAACAATGGTGTCAACAATGGTGTCCTCCTTGATACCATTGGGATTATCCGTCTCTTTGATTTGTCATGAATTTTCCTCGTGCGGCCACGTCCAGGGAGGTTGGCTACAGTCCCATGGATCTTAAATTTATGAATAATATGTGCAACTGTAGTCACAGGAACATCTAGCTGCTTGGAAATGGTCTTATAGCCTTTACCTTTAACATGCTTGTCTATAATTTTCTTTCGAATCTCCTGAGACAACTCTTTCCTTCACTTCCTCTGGTCCATGTTGAGTGTGGTACATACCATGTCACCAAACAACACAGTGACTACCTGGAGCCCTATATAAAGGCCCACTGACTGATTACAAGATTGTAGACACCTGTGATGCTAATTAGTGGACACACCTTGAATTAACATGTCCCTTTGGTCACATTATTTTCAGTATTTTCTAGGGGTACCATCATTTTTGTCCAGGCCTGTTCCATGAGTTTATTATTTTTTTTAATAATTCTGTTGAAAAATGGTTGAAAAGCAATGTCTGACTTTCATTGGTTAACATTCATAGAATTTGTTTAAATTATTACTTTTGTCAGATTAAAGTTATTTCTGTGACCGTTGTGAGTTTTTCTTTCATTGACCGAAGGGTACCAACAATTTTGTCCACGTGTGTATATGTCTAGGATATCTCACATCAGCAAGCTGTGAAGCAATGAGTCTTTTCATACCTTTCTTGCAGTTCTTCTGTTGAATTGGACAAGACCAGAAAATTCTTACGCTAGCCTGTTTTCAACATATCACCTACCAAGAGGTTGTAAAAAACCCATAGAACCAACTTATTGTCTAATAAACAACACCACAGCATTAGATATTTAAAATTTTGTTATAGGCATACTCTGGTTGAGGCTTGAGTCCTGCATCTCACTCTGTGGTGTTATTGATTAAATGGAACCCATTAAGCTCATCATGATTCGGATGAGAAAACGAGGATGGGATAATGTATACAATATCTCATTATTATCTTGGAGCTACTACAGTAGCTCCAAGACAGAAGTGTGGCAGAGACACACAGAAGACACAGGTAAAGTAGGATCTAATCAGACTGCAGACTTGTGCTTGTCAAGTGGAAAAATATAAAGATACCTATCTGGCTTTGGTTGCAGTTGTGCGTGCAGTCCTCAGTAAAAAAGTGACAGACTGGGATGAATCATAACACCATCAATACATTAACTTCATTACCACAACGATGATTTAGCTTGCAGCTTTGAATGCAACTTTTTAAGATCCTGTGTGGGATTAAATATCAGGCTAATGGGTATGCCCAGAGAGAATGTGATGATTTGTGGCTCCTGCCAACTGCCTTGCTACAAATAGTGGATGAAGAATAAAAACTAACATTTCCTCTTCATCTATAATTAATCATTTTAAAGGACCTAGAACCCCTGATATCTTCACTTCTGTCTAAGTAAGAGCATTCCAATTGCTTGACTGGAGCTTTGGTGGTTGCGATTTAGAAGTAAACTGATACTTCTGGAATTATCTGCTTGTCAATGTATTATTCTGTTAAAAAGGAAATGTTAAAGAAAGAAAGAGTATATTATTTTTATTATATATACTATATTTTTAGATAAAGGCTTGATGGGCATGAGGCGAGACGGCATAGTTGGGATATGTGAAACGTGGGGTTTATCCTTTGCATGTTTGAGGGGAGCAAGAACTTGACAGCGCAGGGATTCACAATCTTGGTGATCATGAAAGGGCCGATGTAATGGGGGGAGAGTTTGCGGGCGGAAATCTGAGAGCGAGATCCCTGGTGGAGAGGATGACTTTCTGCCCTATCCTATATTTAGGTGCCCGGGAGCGTCTATGGTCCGCTTGCCTCTTGTAGGCCCTGCTGAGTCATAGCAGGGTCTTCCTAGGTCCTCCTACAATGACAGATGAACGCTTGGGCAAAAGGGACACTGACCTCCTCCTCCTGAGACAAGAACAAGTGTGGTTGATAACCCAGGCAGCACTGGAATGCGGAACAATCCGGGTGGATGACTTGTGAGGTATGAGCTTATTCCACCTATAGTATGAACTTGCTCCATGAGGAGACATCTTGGGAAGCCGTACAACTCAGGGCTACCTCAAGGGACCGATTCTTCCTCTCAGTCTGGCCGTTGGACTGGGGATGAGCCAGAGGACAGACTGCCAGTGGCTCCAGCGAGTCTACAAAATGTCTTTCAAAACTTTGAAGTGAATTGGAGCCCACGGTCGGAGAGTTATCATCAGTTCAGTGGTCTCCTTGGTGGATGGGGGTTTGGGCAGAGGAACGAAGTGGGAGGCCTTCGAGAACTGATCCACCACGGTCATGATACAATTATGGCCATCATTAATGAGGGCCTGAAAGACTGTGGGAGCATTAGTAAGGCCAAACGGCACCACCAAGTATTCATAGTGTTCCATAGGGGTGTTGAAGGCTATTTTCCACTCATCTCCCTTCCGAATGCAGAAGAGGTGGTATGCGCTGTGTAGCTCTAGCTTGGTGAAGATTTTAGCTCCTTGGAGAAGCTTGGCCCCCGAAGAATGGATGATCCCTGCTGTGAGGGACTCTGAGATGTACTGGTCCATAGCCTCACATTTAGGGGTGCTCCGATTAGGATTTTTGGGGTTGATCATCAATCTCCAATAACTAGAAGCTGTATCGGCTGATACCGAACACCGATACCAATCACCGATTACAGGGTCTACTCAAAGCCTTATCATGTAGCATTATTTATTATTTTAAATTGTTTAGATATAGTTTAAGTATTGAAATTACAATTATAACTGTATTTATTGGCAAGCAAAATGAGCAACACGTCAACTTACTGACAGCTGAGTGAGTGGCGGCGCGCGAGTTACTGAACTCTCCCACTCTCTTAGCACTAGACAACTTTGAAAACTGCTTGTGTTCCTTTACATGACTAACCTTCAAATGTCTGATGAAGTTTGTGGTGTTAAAATGTTTTGGGTGCGTCCCGCCTCGTAGACTTGGCTTGTTACACAGATTGTGTCTTTTTCACACAACACGTAGAATTGCCAGACCGGTGAAGCCATTTTAGCAGCGCGCAAAAAAAATATTCCGTGAGTTTTGCGTCATCTGATCGGTTTCTCTATATCGGCCATTATAGAGACTGCCGATCAATCATCCCAAAGCAATTATAGGCCGAATATGATCAGCGACCGATCAATCGGAGCACGCCTTCTCACGTTCTTTGTGTGAAAGGGAGTATAGATGGGAGGTGTGGTGCTCAGGAGCAGGTTAATGGCACAGTCGTATGGTCGGTGGGGAGGAAGAGCGATTGCACGAGATTTACTGAAAACTTCCCTAAGATTGTGATACTCTGAAGGGACGTTGTGAGGTTTGGTGGTTCCTTTGCAGAAGCGGAGCCGAGGTAAGACGAAGCTCGCAAGCAGGTCATGGAACATGACAGGCTCCAGGTTACGATTCAATTCTTGGACCTGTCGATCTGTGGGTTGTGATGAGTTAACCAGGGCAGAACTAGGACAACACTGGTATGAAAACCCTCCATGATAAACTGCTGATGAAATCTGCTTTGAGTAGTGACCCTCAGGTTGACAAGGGTAATACTGTGGGTGATAGACAGGAGTGGGCTACCATAGAGATGCCAGAGCGGGGATTCCCAGAACCTTGGCTAGGCCGCGTTGATCAGGTTGCGGGCCTGTACCAGGTGGGTCTGTCATTCCTGGGTGAGAAAGACAGGGAGTAGCTAATGTTGATCAGGGAGCCTTCTTAGAGCCGCTCCCTCTAGCGCTCCCAGCTGAACTAGAGGATGCCCCCCCTTACTGGGCAGTTCTTAATAACTCTTAGGGATCAACAGCATCGTCAATGATGCCAATAATTTTTTTAAATTTCATTTAGAGTTTGAAATTGTATTTTTTTGTTTGTGCAATTTGACATTTATAAGGTTTAAAAGTTGCACATGAATCTGACATTGTGATGGAACAAATTTAATTTGAACAGATTTCATGTTTAGTGTTTAATTTGATAAGGGTTTTAATTGTTATTAAGTACAATTTATTAATGGCAGTAATTTTCCTATTAACTTTATTAATGGTTTACAGCCCCATCTAGTGGCAAGTTTAGCGTTATTTTAAACCGCAATTTCAGGTGTTCACGTGATTCAGAAAAAAAGAGAAAGTGCTACATGCGGGCAGCGATATCTATGGCTCTCTTAATCTCCTTGCATCTCTGTAATCTTTAACATTGCAACAGTATCGCTTGTAAGTTTTTCTTCATTTACAATAATGTTTGTTATATTTGTGCATAAATGTGAACTATTGTGGTTAGAGTTAATTAATAGGCAATTTTCCTTAAGTTGGCCATGTTGTGTGTTGGCGTCATGTAGCTGAGCTGTATATTTGCATATAGAAAGGATGTTGTTTCCTAGTATCATAGAATGTTATGACTGTAATATTGTTAGTTTCTGGACATTATTATTTAATCTGTTTATTTATTTATTTGCAGTTTCACTCCATACCCAAGACCATTAAACCTGTGGACAATCAAACTTCTTGTCTTCAGTTTTGTGTGAGGGAGGGGAGTTTATCTGACTGTCGATACAAACACCAAAGCTTTGTTGAGGACAGTACAGACATATTTACATCAGCCACATTATGAAAGCCCAGTTTATTCTCTACATAAATAAGAGAAAATGTATTAGCTACTATATTGGTAAAGGTTTCAAATTTACACAAATTTTAGAAGAGTGCTGATTCACTGGTCTTCAGAAAGGCTAAGGGTTAAGTTGGTGACCAGATTTCCCACAGTAGAAACAGGTACCCTTCACTCTGCGGTGCCGTCGCTCCTCAGGACAGATGCATGTCCTGTCCAGTTACATGGATGCCTCCTGAGAATTGGTTCACGGGTAGGAGGGTCGATGGAGGTGGTGGTGACGTTCAAAGACGGAAATGTGAATCCACTCAGCCAGCCAGGTCTATAAGGTCTTGGAGTGACGAAGGGAGTTCTTGGGGGACTAATACATCATTGAGTGCCTCTGTCAGTCCTCGCTGGCTGGATTATTCCGTCACAGAATGGAGCATAACGAGGTGAATTCAAGCACAGATGAATGATCACATCGTTAGACGGGAGCGTGGTGGGAATGCAGAAGCAAGAGTTACCGGAGAATCATTCAGCGTAGCATCTTAGCCAAATCGCAAAACAAGGGCCGTAGTCAAAAGAGGAAGCGTTAAATCAGTAACCGGGAAATAAAGCAGTGATGCGACTATCCAAAAAACTTAAAACAAAAGCCATGGTCTAAAACAAGGAAGTGTAAGGTCAAAATCAAGTAGTGTAGCGACAATCCAAATCGAAAGATGAGAGACTAGAAAACGAAGAAACAAACTATATACTCAGAACAAATAGGAGTGGTGAAAAAAACGGAGCACCGATAAACACCCACCTTGTTCCGAAATGGTGATGAGGTTCCAGCTGGGATTCTAATGATGCTATTGACTTTGCAAGGTCCGCTTGGTCCATTGAGCCCCATGTGAGTAAAGGGCATGTCAGATAGTTTGGTTCCTTGCCAAATGCCTTTTCTCAGTCCATGGTCGCCACAGAGCTGATGGTTGGCACTCACTTGAATGTCACAATGGAAGGCACAGGGATGTGGACTGGATGATAATTTGCCCTAATTTCCTTTGCCCTTTCAAATGGGGACTGTAATACTGGTTGTCAACGCTGGTAAGGCTTCACCCTTCATTGATACAATTTGAAGATGTAAGCAAAGATGACAGTGCCTTGCCTCTTTTGATTGGCGTCATGTATTGAATGTCATCTTATTCTCCTGGACAACTTTTTGCAAATTAACTTTTGTCCTACCAAGCATGTTGCTTGCTGCCTTGTGTATTTGGCTGATTGGGTCATCCCATGCATATATGTCACAAGGTGGTGGAGATCCACTTCAACTGGCCCAAGGGCACTTGAATGTTAAGCTTGCATCCTGCCACCATTTGCCTTTCACTGTTACTGCTACCTGTAGCTGCATATCCAAGATGAGCGTGTGGATCCCATAGTACGACTGCAGATCAATCCCTGCTATCTGTTATCACCCAAATGGGGATTGGTTCCCTGCTGAGTCTGGTTCCTTTCAAGGGAGTCATCTCAGGGAGTTTTTACTTGCCACCGTCACGCCAGCTTGCTCATCAAGGACAATCTGATAATTTTCATTCATACACATTCACATTTCACACAAACTTCCATAATTTCTTTTGATAGTGTAAAGCTGCTTTATGACAATAACAATTGTTACAAGCACTATACAAATAAAATTGAATTGCATTGAATTTAATATGAGCATGTGGTGCTCATATGACCGAGTTTGACCCTAATGGCTTCCCATAAGTGCAGCGACATTACACAGCGGTGTGTGATAATGGTGCACATTTAATGTGAATAACGTCATCAGGTGTGCTGAACAGGAGGTTTCATTATGAAATGATTCTAAATGGGAGTTTAGATAAAAACCAAACGTGTGTGCTCAAGATAGGGGAACTATTTTCACAAGACTACATTAAATTAAATAGCTATGAAAAAGAAAAAGGCTGTAAAAAGTGAATCAGTTGGCAGAAGCTACTTTTATTGCACTTACTGCAGACCATTGGACATCAGCAAATAACCGTAACTACATTGGTGTAACAGCACATCTAATCAATAACAAATGGCAACTTTACTCATTCACTCTGGGTGTGTTAAAAAGAAGAAAAAGACATTTTGCCAAAGCATGAAAAGTTGAAAAGGAGAAAAAGGAGACAAGTTAAGAAGCAGATTTGTTAATGTTTGGGATATAAAACTACATAATCAGTTTCCTCTCACAAGTTTGTTATCTAATTCTTTATTCCAACATGGCTCATTATAATACAAGCAAGTGTGAGTATTTAAGAAATTGTGATTATTTGTTATTAATCACAGTCTGACTTTGATTAACTAAATTACATTTTGAAATCATTTGACAGCACTAGTGTAAATATAGAAGTTTTTGTGCAACAAACAAAAACACAAAATGTCGATTATGCTTCTGCGTGAAGTTACAAAAAATCTTTGATAGTACTTTCCATAGATTTTAATCAGACTATATGTAAAAGTGAATCTTGAACTTGGCAGTGTTAATTGTCTATGATTGCACACGGCAGAGTTAACAGCTACATCATCAGCCTGCTAAATGAAAACAGCTAAGGAGCCTAAAAAAACAGAAAGGAGAGGGGGGAATCAGGATATTTTTTTTACAGTAAGAGCATGACACAAAGTGTTTGTTTTTTCATGAAAATAGTCAAAAGTAAGGCAGAGATTCAGATATGCACAGAAGAATCCCTTGTCACTCGCTTGGCCCAACTTCATTTTTTTTTTTCATTTTTTATTGAAAGTCAAAGTGCATGGCTGTAAAAGAAATTCAGCCGACAACAAACAGACTAATCTTTTTCTGTAGGAGTAATTACAATTTGTTCTGGCATTTCAGAAATGTATGAACATGACCGTGGAAAGCTGAACAATATTATGTTTGCCCACAGTGTGTAATGCAGTAAGCTTACAGTAAAGCCTGAACAAATCAAACAAATTGGCGAGGTTAGAACAAAGAGGGGAGATTTATTTACACCTGTAGGGCTGAAGGAAAGGGAAAAGTGCAACTTTTGAAGGAGGCTGGAGTGATTAAGGGTGTGATATTCACTCAGCTGGAGTCTCAGTGTTTAGCTGAAGGCCAGGGATCCCTGGGTTTATCGAAGAAGGTTAAGTGATCTCTGTCAGGAAATATTGTTTTTAAACCTTCTCAATCCATGAATCCATAAAGTCCAACTCCATCTTATGTAACAACTCATACACAGTCAAGTTCTAAGGTGAGTACAGATGAGTATAGATGATAGTGAAATGTGTAGTAGGGTTGATGGAGGATGGTGAATGAAGTAATATAACAGATGGAGAATAATGGACAATGATGTCCAATGAAAGGATGGATGATTATATGATGTGATAATAAGGGATGAGGATGGATGATATTGGAGAATGGTGAAGATGAATTTTAAAGGAAACTTGATGTGGAATGATGGAGAATGAGGGTTAATAATGACTGCAGGAGAATAATTTAAGGTGACAACTAATGGGAATGATTGAGGAATGAGAATTATAGATGAATGCCCATGAAAAAAATTAGATGGCTATAGTTGACCATGGGACAGATCGGCAAAGAGGATGACAGAAAATGATGGAGAATAATGGATGATGTATTATGAAAGATGGATAGAAATAATAGATGATGATGATGATGACGATTATTATTATTATTATTATTATAATAGATAAATGAGGATGAAGAGAGTTGAAAAAGTATACATGTTCATATACAGTATGATGATGGAGGATAATTGAAGACTATGGATTATGAAAGAAGATTCAAGATGATAGGAGATAATATATAATGGAGTAGAGTGGAAGATGTTGGCTGATGGAGGAGGAAAGGTGGATGATCATAGAGGACAGAGTATAGTAAAAAAAATTACTATGGATGATAGAAGAAAAAATGTAAAATGATGGAGGATGATTATAAAGGATGGAGAATGATGGATGGATTAGTGTTGACAGTGCTGAGTTAAGATAAGGAATAATGAATGACAATTGAGGATGAAAGATTGCTGATGACGAGGATGATGATAGATGATAATGGAAGGTGATTTATGATGGATGGTGATTGAGGATATATTATGATAGATGATAGACAATGGATGACGAAGGGGAATGGATGGATGATAGAGAACAGAGAATGTTAAAGGACAATGAGTGACCATAGATGATAAGAGAAGGGTGTAAAATGACGGAGAAGAATGGATGAATTAATGATGAAGAACATTGCATGGTGGTGAGTTAGGATGGTTAGGATTGTTCTACATGACCTGACTCACATTAATACAAATATGAAACACTTATTATTTTATTAGATGCATATTTCTGCTTTAAACAAATCTCCAGGCTTGAGGTGAAAAAAAAAATGACCCATGGTTTAACATGTTTCAGAGGAACAAATCAAACCTGTTCCACAGTGCAGCTTGGTGGCTGATAAAAAGATCTTACTGGCAAGGAGGGATAGTTCTATTTGTGGAATAAGATTAGGCAGTCTAGTGGAGATGATGAACTTTGGCTTGCACTGCTGGCTCCATCATAAGGGTTGATGGATAACAGCAGTGCTCAGGTGAGAGAAACAAATGGTGTGTATCTGAGCCATGAATGTAGATCATTACTTTGGATTCAACACTGTAACAGCACATGTGCTGAAGGAACTAGATCAGAGATACTGAGACCTGCATCATGTTTTGGGATTTCTGTGTTGCCATTTAGTAAATTATTTGTCAAAGAAAAAAGCATATTATGCTTTTCTTGAGTTGAAAAGTTTAAAGCCTGGTGATCTCCACAGATGGAGGCGCTTTAGTGGGGGAACATTAATGCCTCAGCCATCGTTTCTCTCCTCGCAGGACTCACAGGGGATGTCGGATTTCCAAATGGTTTTTAAGGAAGATATTCAGTCTGACAGCATTTTCAGACAAAATTGCAACCAAATCATCACTTTTTGTGTTAAAGATTGGGCTAAAGATTAATTGTGTTAATATCTGCTGCAAATCCTGCGTAAATGGTTGGCTTACATGATCTAACCCCAAGCTACAGATCAGTCACTTGGACTGGTTTTTCGCAGACAGCCATACTTTGTCACCTACATTGTACAACTGTCCCGGAGGGTGTCGACGGCGGTGTTGCGTGGTGTAGCGGTGGTTGGCACGGTGAATGGCAGTGTTGGCTTGACTCCATAGCCGTCGACACCTTCGGACCAACTGTTGGGCCGACGGTATATCGACCTCCGGTTCTTGGTGTTCGAACATTGGAGGCTGAAAACCGTGGCATATCTCAAAAGGGCTTAGGTTGGTGGCAGAGGAGACATGGAGATTATGTGAAAGTTCTGCCCAAATGAGATAGCGTGCCCAGGAGCGCTGACGATCGGCAATGAAGCACCTCAGGTTTGAGGATGGTATCCAGATGACAAACTGCAGGTGGAATTGATCAGACGGCAGAAGGCCTTCCAGAACCGTGCCGTGAACTGAGGCCCCCTGTCCGAGACGATGTCCTTGGGGAACCCATGCAGATGGACTACGTGTTCTAAAATGAGCTCGGCTGTCCTTTTAGCTGACAGGAGTCCGGGGAGGGCCACCAGATGCACAGCTTTGGAGAACCGATCTACGATGGTCAGAATGGTGTTTTTTCCCTCGGCGACCGGCAGGCCCGTGATGAAGTCGAGGGCAATGTGCGTCCAGGGCCGACGGGGGGAGTGGTTGGAGCTCCCCAGCTGTTCGTTGGTTGGTGTTCTTCGCCCTGGCACACACTGGGGATGCCTGGACGAACTCTTTGATGTCCTTTGTCATTGTGGGCCACCAAAAGGCACGCTGTATAAATGTTTGGGTGCGCCCCACGCCCGGGTGGCCGGAGAATGGAGTGGAGTGGCCCCATTGGAGGACCTCGCTTCTTAGGCCGTGGGGGACGTAGAGTCGTCCAGGTGGCACACCTGCCGGTTCGGTCTCATGGCCTGTGCCTGGCGGACCCTCGTCTCCAAATCCCAACAGAGTGGGGCGATGATTTTGGATGGTGGGAGAACAGGCGTGGGGTCCGCCCGGGGGCCGTCTTCCTCATGTTGTCGGGAGAGGGCATTGGCCTTGGTGTTCTTCGACCCCGGACGGTAAGACAGATGGAAATTATATTGTTCAAAGAACAGTGCCCACCGCGCCTGTCTTGGGTTAAGCTGTTTCAAACTCCGGATAGTGATTAGATTTTGGTGATCGGTCCAGACGATGAACGGCTCTCCGGCGCCCTGGAGCCAGTGTCGCCATTCTTCCAAAGCCCACTTTATGGCCAGCAGCTCGCGGTCCCCTACTCCGTATCGCTGCTGAGTGGGATCAAATTTTTTGGAGAAGAAACTACAAGGGTGTAGCTTCTGATCTGGACCTTGCTGGGAGAGAACTGCCCCGGCGCCCACGTCCGAAGCGTCCACCTCCACAACGAACGGTTTGGTGGCGTCGGGGTGAAGGAGAATCGGAGCAGTGGTGAATCGGTGGCAGAGTTCATGAAATGCAGAGATGGCAGCAGAGTTAAGGTGAACATGATGTGAAGATGGTCGGGTCAGGGCGGTTAAGGGAGCTGCAACTGTACTGTAGTCCCGGATAAAGCGACGATAGAAATTCGCAAACCCGAGAAACCTTTGAAGTTGCTTAAGTTTCTTGGGTAGGGGCCAATGACGCACAACTTCTAGCTTCTGCGGGTCCATGGCCACACCCTGGGGCGAGATGACAAAACCCAGGAACGTGGTGGAGCGCTTGTGAAAAGCGCACTTCTCCAACTTACAGTACAATTGATGGGCGAGCAATCTCTTAAGTACCGCTCTGACATGCTGGATGTGTTCGTTGACGGAGCGGGAGTAGATGAGAATATCGTCCAGGTAGACGAAGACCCATCTACCTAGCATGTCTCTCAGGACGTCGTTAATGAACTGTTGAAACACTGCAGGTGCATTGCAAAGTCCAAATGGAATGACCAGGCTCTCATAATGTCCAGTAGGTGTGATGAAGGCCATCTTCCACTCATCACCCTCTCTGATGCGCACCAAGTTGTAGGCGCTCCGGAGGTCCAACTTTGTGAAAATGGTGGCACCAGAGAGGGCATCCAGGGCAGAGTTGGTAAGAGGCAGAGGATGATGATTCTTGACTGTGATGTTGTTAAGCCCCCGATAGTTGACACAGGGGCGTAAATCACCATCCCTTCTTTTCTTCACAAAGAAGAACCCCGCTTTGGCAGGCGAAGAGGAGGGCCGGATGGTACCTTGGCGGAGGGCGTTGGAAACATATTCCTCCATCGCCTGCATCTCGGTGGTGGAGAGTGAGTAGAGATGGCCGCGAGGAGGAATGGAACCAGGCTGAAGGTCGATCGCCAGGTCGTAAGGGCGATGAGGAGGCAGGTGGGTGGCGCATCGCTTACAGAATACTTCAGCCAGGTCCCGATAGGTGGCCGGGATGGCGTTGGTGTCGACATCGGGGGCCTCGGGCTCCCTAGAACACATCCCAGCCGGAGCCTGTAGGCAAAGCTCGGTACAAGCCGGCCCCCATTGAAGGATCCGATTCTGTGTCCAGGAGATGAGCGGGTCGTGCTGAAGGAGCCAAGGATGTCCAAGGATGATGGGAGGGGAGGAAATGGAGGTGAGGTAGAATCGGATCTGCTCCTGATGTTTGTTGATTGTGACGGTGATTGGTTGGGTCTGGGAGGTGATGGGACTGGAGGAGAGGGGCCGACCATCTACAGAGGTGATCCGAACCGGCTGGGATAACGCCTCGACTTCCACCCCCAGTTCCTTGGCGTAAGAAGAGTCAATGAAGTTACCTGCAGCACCAGAATCGATGAACGCGGTACTTCTGACCCGTGTGTGGCCAAACTGGAGGTGTACCTGAACCATAAGGCGAGAGACGCTGGGTGTGGTGGCAGAGAGATGGAGGGAGCTCGTGAAAATGGTGAACCCTGTTCCCAGGGTTCACCGGGCCTGGCCTTTTCCCGGGCGAATAGGGCATATGGCTCTATGATGCGCCGCCATCCCACAGTAGGCGCAGAGTCCCTCCCTAAAGCATTGTTCTCGCTCTGCAGCGTTCAAGGAGGTGCATCCTAATTGCATGGGTTCCCTGGCTCCTGTGTCAAACACGGCGGGAGGTGGAGATCCGACGGGTGCCATGGCGGTGGTGTTGAAAGCTGGTGGTCGGGGTGTGGAGTGAGGCAGGCAGCCGCTGCAACGGGCGTGGCAACAGCCGACTGAGCAGCCACCCCGCGGAGGATCGCGTTCTCCTGCCATACGTCTTGGAGGCAACCGAGGGATGAACAGAAAAGCCATAGCAGTTAGCCTGTGTAGCGTGGATGGTAAACCCAAACGTGGAAGCAGCACGAGTAGGCAGGATAACCATGCAATTAGTTTAAGAACTCTCTTACACAAAGAGCAAAGATCTACACAAATAAACCCGCGTTCTAGCAACACACACTCAATCATAGAAGCAACCAGAATTGGTGAGTACTCACAGAATAGTCGGCGTAGCATCAGCAAAGGCATGGGCGAACTCAATGACTGAGTAATGTGAAGCGCCATTTTGTCTCCTTTTATGCTTCCTGAAAACCCGTATTACTTCCGGGTCCTAGTGCCGGTCGTGTTACGAGTGTGCATGACACTCTGTCTGTTTTTACGTCACTCAGATGTCTCAGTGTGAAAACTAGCACTTAATGGAAATTCCAGGGTGTGAGCTTTAGTCATATATACAGCACACACACACACACACACACACACACACTGAGTGCAGAGTGTCATAAACACACTTATCAAGCAACGGTTTACTTTGTATCACATCAACCATGCTCACATAAACACTGTAAGAGACCGACTTAAAGAGGGGAAAGTTTGTGGGCGGTGGTCTTCAGGGGAAAGTGAAGAGCATGACTCTCTGCCCCACCCTGTAAATGGTCTGAGAATATCTGCGGCCAGTGTGCCTCGTATCTTCTGCTGATCCGTAATAGCATTTTTCTGGCTTGCTGACAGGTCCTTCTGCGATGGATGAAAGCTTGGGCAGACGGAATGCTGACCTCCTCCTCCTGAGATGGGAACAAGGGTGGTTGATACCCCAGGCAGCACAGGAAGGGAGACAACCCAGTAGATGCCGAGACTTGGGAGTTATGGGCGTACTCCACCCAGGGCAGGAATCTGCTCCAAGAAGTGATGTCATGGAAGGTCAGGCACCTTAGAATCATGAGTTCTGCAGTCTATGTGGCGGACAGGAGTTTGGGCTGGGGAATGAAGCGGGCTGCCTTGGAGAACTGATCCATTACAGTCATGATGGTGTGGCCGTTGGAGGTGGGTAGTTCTGTGATGAAATTGTTGGACCATGGGTGGTACAAAATCGGTAGGCATTTGAGGAGGCCTCTGTGAGTGGTGTTAGCATGTTTGCACCTTACACAGACATTGCACAGTCACCACAACGCTGGAAACGTCTTTCTTTACTGGGAGCCACCAAAAACGTTGCTGAACATGAGACAGAGTTCAAGCAGAGCCAGGTTGGCAGGACAGCTTTTAGCTGTGTGCCCATGCCAGGATGTGAGAACATAGAATGCGGGGAACGAGAAGGGCGGTTGGGAGGTCCCCGGTTCATGCGGCAGGGCTTGCTGAACCTTGGTCTCAATATCAAGTTTGGCCACTGCGAGCAAGCAGGATGGAGGGATGATGATTTTGTTGCCGGGAGTAATGAGTGGGTAAGAACTGTCTGGAGAGAGCATTTGGCTTGGAGTTCTTTGACCCTGGATGGTAAGAGATGGTAAGATAAGAAGAGTGACCACTGGGTCTGGTGAGAGTTTAGCCTCTTGGTGCTCTGTAGGTATTTTAGGTTCTTGTGGTCACTCCAGACCAGCGTCCCCTCTAACCAGTGTCTCCACTCCTCCAGGGCCAACTTGATGGCTAGGAGCTCTTGATCGCTTGTGCCATAGGTCACCTTGGCAGGGGTTACATAGTGAGAAAAAAATGAGTAGGGGTGCAGCTTGTTATTCTGTATGGATCTTACCCCTTACACCTAACCCTGTGCTTAAAGCATTGACCTCCACAATGAATTTTCATGATGGTTCTGGGATGCTGAGGAGAGGGGAGGATAGTGGTAGCTCTGTGAAGGCTCTTTCAGATTTTTGGTTTTAATCGAATCGACTCTTGGGAAAGGTCAGGGCCATGAGGCAGGCAGCGATGGAGTTGTAGCCTCAAATGAATCGGCGGTAGAAATTTGTGAAGCCCAAGAACCTCTGAAGCTCCTGCCGTGAGGTGGGTGTGGCCCATTTCACCACTGCTTGGAGCTTGGCAGGCTCCATGTTGATGCCTGAAGGGCCAATGATGAACCCAAGAAACGTGGTTGACATGACTGGAAATCGCATTTCTCCACCTTTATTCTACTACAGAAGCTGCTGAAGCGCTTGGCAAACATACTGTTGGGGAAAAAGCTGGCCCACATAGGGGAGGAGGAAGGGTGTATGATCCCCACTGCAAAGGACTCGGTGGTGTATCAGTCCATTGCTTCATGTTCCCTGGGCGATGGGGAATAAGGGTGTTTTTTTGTGGGGAAGGGAGGTGCCTGGGAGCAGGTCAGTGGAACAGTCATAGGGTCGGTGCGGGAGAAGAGAGACTGAGCTAAATACCACTCTAAGATTGTGGTACCCTGAAGGAATGTGAGTGAGATCCGATGGTTTCTCCACAGAGGTAGGACTGAAGTGGTGGCAGCTTGTAAGCAGGTTGTGGAGCATGATGGGCTTCGGACTAAGGTCAAATTACTGATCTAGTTGATCTGTGGGTTGTGGAGGGTTAACCAGGGCAGGCCGAGGATGACAGTGGCGTGAGAACCCTCCAATTAAATAATAGATAAATAGTGAGGTCCGCTCAGAGTGGTTCGCCTGAGACTCTCAAGCCGATAAGTCCTGCAAGTGACAGATGAGAGTGGACTCCCATCAAGGGCCTGGAAGTTGAGATGGGTCTCCAAGGGCAGCGCAGGGATTCCCAGAGCCTTGGCTGAAGCCATGTTGATTAAATTGCAGTCGGAACCTGAATCGATCAATGCTTGCACCAGGTGGGTCCATTGTCCATGAATGAGAAAGTCGGGGAACAGCCGCCATTGGTCTGGGAGTCTTCTTGGAGCCATGCCCTTGAGTGCTCCCAGCTGAACTTGAGGGACCCTCCTCTTTCCTTGGAAGCTCTTAAGTAGATGACCCGATTTCCCACAGTAGAAACAGGCTCCCTCCACTCGGTGGTGCCGTCATTCCTCTGGTGAGATGCAGGTCCTGTCTAGCTGTATAGGTCTCTCCTATTCACTTTCTCTTGGTGAGAGTGGGAGTAAGCTTGGGTGGTGACATCCTGGCTGGTCTCCAGAGGAACCCATTGCACAATGCCTGATCGTTCCACCCACATGATAGCCAGTGTCCGAAACTCAACGGTGAAGTCGAACAAGAACCTAGGAGGAGCTTCAGTAATTTATGTCCAGCTTCTCTGCTATGACATGAACAATCAAACACCCTCCTCATCTCCTTAGATAAGTCTTAAAAGTTGGAAAAACAAGGTTCTTGGACATCCCAGAGTTCTGTGGTGAGGGAGGAGGTATGCAGCTTGAAGATTAACAACCACTAGGAGACAAAGGAGCCACACGTGCCTGGATCCCCTTCACGTGTTAGTATTTAGGTCCTGAATCACAAATTGATTTTAAGCATTTTGATTTCAACTTAATAGCCTTTAATTTTATATAATTTTATTAGGTCTTCAAAATACAAATGTCATTTATCCTAATACAACTTTGTATGATGTTTTCACTATTTAACATGGCTTGGTAATAGCGGTGCGATGTTTGGTTGCAGTGGCTCATGGCTCCCCTTCTCAGTGCTCTTTTTTGTTGTTTATGTACGTTTTTGTTGTTTGTTTGTGCAACACTGGATATGCGGAAATACACTACACACGTCAAGACCTCATAGATGTCGGAGAACAACATCAAATACCAGTATCTAGCAATTTTCATCATGCATATAATATCCCAGATGAGCTAGCAAGACCAGCGGGTTCGCCGTGGATTGTTGTCAGCTTTAAGAGGCGGCGTAGATGGAGAAGGAAGAGGAAGCAGAAATGAGGCTGTAGGTCTGGTATCATGCTAAGGCTTAGGAAGCAATCACGTAAGCCACCTCTACCAAGTCTGTATCTCACTAATGCCAGATCCCTGGTAAACAAAATGGACTTTTTAGAACTACAGCTCGCTGGAATTTGTTATGTGCGTGACTGCGGTTTATTAATAATAACAGAGACCTGGCTTCATCCGGAGATACCTGCTGCTAGCATACAGCTAGCAGGCCGCACTTTGTTATGCTGGGACAGAACAAAGGATTCCGGTAAGAACAGGGGTGGGGGGGCTCTGTATGTATGTACGTGACAACTGGTGTAATAATGGGACAATTATTAACATTGTTCTGCGAACTTAGAGTATGTCAGTAAGATGTCAACCTTTTTTTCTACAGAGAGAGCTAACAGTGGTGGTCGTTATGGTTGTGTACATTCCACCCAATGCCAATGTAAATATTGCTCTCTCTCTCTCTCCTGTTGAACACCTTGAATTAACAGCAGCGGGCTCACCCTGATGGGGTTCATATAATCGCAGGAGACTTTAATAAAGCCAATCTGAAATCGGTACTACCGAAATTCTACCAGTATGTGAAATGTCCGATTAGAGGAGAGAACACTCTGGACCATGTTTATTCTAACATCAAGCATGCTTACAGAGCCATACCCCTCACCCATCTTGGCCAGTCAGACCATCTTTCCCTTTTGCTCTCTCCAGCTTACACACCCCTCAGTCGCAGTTCCGGGCCTACTTGGAAATCTATAACGACCTGGCCTGACAACGTGTTATCCAAACTACGGGACTGCTTTGGACAGACAGATTGGGATATGTTTAAACACTATGACCTGGAAACATTCAAACCCTGGATGACCAGCCGGGTCCGTAGTCTCCTCAAAGCCCGCGATACTGCCTTCAGGTTAGGCAACAGAGCCCTGTATGGAGTCGCTCGGGCCAACCTGAGAAAAGGTATCATAAAAGCTAAAACGGAGCATAAAAGGAGACTAGAGGCCCATTTGTCCAGTAACAAAGCAGGAGAAGTGTGGAAGGGCATTCGTGACATTACCAACTACAGAGGCTGTGACGTGTCAGCAGGAGACCTTAGTCAGCAGCAGCACTCGTCTGCCCCAGCCTTGCTCTGCCCTCCACCCTCATCTAGCACCCCACTCACTGTAACAGAGCAAGATGTCAGACGGGTGCTTTTAGCAGTAAACCCGTGGTCCAGACGGAGTACCTGGCAAGGTGCTTAGGGCATGTGCCCCCCAGCTTGCCTATATCCTTACTGAAATCTTTAATCTCTCTTTAACCCAGGCAGTTGTCCCGTTGTGTCTGAAATCTGCTGAAATTATACCAGTACGGAAGAAGTCTCCCATCACCAGCATAAATGATTCTCGTCCTGTGGCTCTTACTCCTGTAATCATGAAGTGCTTTGAGAGATTGGTTCTCTGACACATTAAAGACTACCTACCCCCAGTTTTTGACCATTATCAGTTTGCTTACCGTAAAAATAGATCCACAGAGGATGCTATTGCCTTAGCCCTCCATACTGTGCTTGGACATCTGGAGCAGCAGCGGAGCTATCTTTGGATGCTTTTCGTGGATTACAGCTCAGATTTTAATACAATCATTCCGGACATACTTATCAGTAAACTCGATATTCTTGGCCTCCCTTTGCTAACATGTGCCTGGATAAAGAACTTTCTAACTAACCGGCCTCAGGCTGTGAGACTTGGCTCCCACTTGTCCTCCACCCGCACGCTGAGCATCGGCTCTCCACAGGGCTGTGTGCTGAGCCCCTTCCTGTACTGTCTCTACACCCATGACTGTAGTCCGAACCACAACACTAACCAAATTGTGATTTGCTGATGACACCACAGTGGTCGGACTCATCTCGGCGGGTGATGAAACGGCGTACAGAGAGGAGATCCTGAAGTTTGGTGCTCAGAGAACAATCTAGAATACCCAGAAAACCAAAGAGATCATCATTGACTTCAGGAGGCAAAGCACAGATCTAGTCCCTGTATACATCAATGGAGAATCTGTTGAGAGGGTCCACACGTTCCGGTTTCTTGGTGTCCTTATTTCAGACAAGATCTCATGGATAGAGAACACCTCAGCGATTATTAAGAAGGCCCAGCAGAGACTTCACTTCCTGAGAGTTCTCAGGAAGTATAACCTAGATTCCAGCCTGTTGTTGTCCTTCTACCGCTCATCCATTGAGAGTTGTTACAACCCGCAAAATGTTGGTCGCTGTCTGTGTTTTATGTGTCTGTATTGCTGTGCTTTGTCACGTGTGTGTGTATATTGTATCCAGGTCCCGCGCCGTTTATTTGTTTGTTTGAATTCACCGTATGTTTGTGCACTCACCGGTAGTAGGGGTGTGGCTGCCCATTATTTTGGGGAAAGGGTTTTTGTTCATTGTTTTTGGTTTAGGGAGATTGGGAAGGCATCTGTATTTTTGTTTGTGTTTTGTTTGCTAGGTAAGCTAGCTGCTAAAATACAGAGACTGAAGCTAAGCCTGGTGTTGTGTATGTGTGTTTATTTGCATGTGCTATTGGTCAAGCAATACAAACCTCACTTGTTTGTAAATTACCATGTCTGTCTTGTTCTTTGTTCCATTACACTACTGTGTTCCACATTCACCAAACAGTTGAAAATAGAACCCCGAACCAATCATTTACTGTACGGCCCAACCCTAGACTGGGTCATAACAGAGTCTGTTAACATATTGTATTATAGTCTGGTATGGCGGCTGCACTATGGCAATCAGGAATAGGCTTCAAAGGGTAGTCAAAGCAGCACAAAAGATTATAGGCTGCCCTCTTCCCTCCCTGCTGGACATTTACACCTCACGCTGTCGTAACAGAGCTGAGAAAATCATTAAAGACAGCTCCCATCCTGCATCTGAACTTTTTAACCTGTTGCCCTCAGGAAGGCGCTATAGGTGTATTAGTACAAGGACAAACCGTTTTAAGAATAGTTTTTTTTTTTTTTCCCAAAAGCGATCACCTTGCTTAATCAATATACACATTGACTTTACAATAGGAATACAGTATTACAGCACAGAAAAACTGTATCTTTAATGTTCACTCCATTGTACAATTGTTTAATCATTTTAAATGTACAATATTCTAAATGTGCAATCCATTATAATTGCTATATCTGCAATAGATCTGTTCTAATACAGAACTGTCTATCTAATATCCTAATGCCCCCACCACCCTTATTTAATGGTTTAATGTCTGAATGTTTGTGTGTATTGTTTATTGTTGCTGTAATTGTTGCACTGAGAGGTGAGATGCTCTCAATCTCATTGTACATGTATATGGTGCAAATTGTATATGTGCATAGTGACAATTAAAGGCATTCTATTCTATCTCTTTATCTCTATTCAATAACTCATTATTTTTCACTTGATATTTAACACCATTAACTAGTGACACAGCAAAGCCAGCAAGCTTTTTTATTTAATTCGTAAGCATTGCAAAATGACCAGAAAAAACACTTCAAGTGAGATTAAAGGAGTGTGAGATGGAAGAAGTGTTTCTTACAGTCTTCCTGCACAATTCAGTGACTGAGGAAGTCTAAATGCTTTAGTGTTCAACAGATGAAAAAAAAAAAAAAAAAAAAAACACCATCTGCTGAATGCTTTTATTTGAAATGACAAATACAGCAAGTGAGCTCGGGTAAAAGACAGCAAGTTAGCACCTGATGGGTGTGTTCAGGGTCCACGGTTATGGGATGTGGGATATATATATGACCATATGAAGACATGAAGCCTGATTGCAACTGACTATATATGCCTTTATATTTTCAAATCTGATTGACTCATTCTTGATTTGGTAAAATTGGTGTACGTTTTTGATCAGTGATGATCAAAAAGGTTTGGAAAGTTCAGTGAATTTAGCACTTTGATGTAATTACATGTTTTTTATTCCTGTTTACAGGGGCATGGGGGGCCTGTAGCCTATCCCAGGAGACATGAGGCGGGATACACCCTGGATGGGCTGTCGATATTTTGCAAGGCACACACATACACAAACTAATTCACACACTACAGAGGAAATTGGGAAACACCAAGCAACCATCACCCATTAGTGAAATCTGCATGTCTGCCTGTGGGAGGAAACTGGAGTACCCAGAGGAAACCCACCAAACTCCATATAACTCGTGCTGTTCATTGTGTCTGTGCTCTTGGGAAAAATGCCCCATGCCTCAACAATTATACTCTGACAAATTAACTGCATTTCTGCCTACACATTATTCGTATGGCTTTAAATGCTTTAAACGTAATAAGTAGTTTCACTATTTATTTATTTTTTACAAGGAAATAAAATCTAAACATTTATTACAGCCAGATAACAGAATTGAGAGTCCATGAGTTCTAGGGTGTAATGTGGGCTGTTTAATACGAGGACATTGCAGAAAATCGATCCGAGCGCGAGCTGAGAAATGAAGTTTTATTGGGGTAGATGTTGCTTGAGAACTCGAACCAGTCATCATGCATGCAAATGGAGTTTTATAAATGCATCAGCATAATATCAGCAAATAACCTTTTAGTCTGTGGCAGAATTAATGGTTAATTTACTTTCCTTGGAGAGAAAGTCAAGCAAGCTTTGTGTAAGAAAGCCAGATTATTGTCCAGACATACACACGTGGACAAAATTGTTGGTACCCTTCGGTCAATGAAAGAAAAACTCACAATGGTCACATAAATAACTTTAATCTGACAAAAGTCATAATAAATAAGAATTCTATGAATGTTAAACAATGAAAGTCAGACATTGCTTTTCAACCATGCTTCAACTTAATTATTTTTAAAAAAATGAACTCATGGAACAGGCCTGGACAAAAATGATGGCACCCCTAACTTAATCGTTTGTTGCACAACCTTTTGAGACAATCACTGCAATCAAACGATTCCTGTAACTGTCAGTGAGACTTCTGCACCTCTCTGCAGGTATTTCGGCCCACTCCTCATGAGCAAGCTGCTCCAGTTGTTTCCGGTTTGAAGGGGGCCTTTTCCAGACAGCATGTTTCAGCTCCTTCCAAAGATGCTCAATAGGATTGAGGTCAGGGCTCATAGAAGGCCACTTTAGAATAGTCCAATGTTTTCCTCTTAGCCATTCTTGGGTGTTTTAGCTGTGTGTTTTGGGTCATTGTCCTGTTGCAAGACCCATGACCTGCGACTGAGACCCAGCTTTCTGACACTGGCCAGCACATTTCTCTCTAGAATCCCTTGATAGTCTTGAGATTTCATTGTACCCTGCACAGATTCAAGACCCCCTGTGCCAGATGCAGCAAAGCAGCCCCAGAACATAACAGAGCCTCCTCCATGTTTCACAGTAGGGACAGTGTTCTTTTCTTCATATGCTTCATTTTTCCATCTGTGAACATAGAGCTGATGTGCCTTGGCAAAAAGTTCAATTTTTGTCTCATCTGTCCATAGGACATTCTCCGAGAAGCTTTGTGGCTTGTCAACAACCTCCTTGGTCGTCTCCCATGTAGTCCACTTTGGCTGAAACAACGACGGATGGTGCGATCTGACACTGATGTTCCTTGAGCATGAAGTTCACCTTGGATCTCTTTAGAAGTCTTTCTGGGCTCTTTTGTCACCATTGGGATTATCCGTCTCTTTGATTCGTCATGAATTTTCCTCGTGCGGCCACGTCCAGGGAGGTTGGCTACAGTCCCATGGATCTTAAATTTCTGAATAATATGTGCAACCGTAGTCACAGGAACATCTAGCTGCTTGGAAATGGTCTTATAGCCTTTACCTTTAACATGCTTGTCTATAATTTTCTTTCGAATCTCCTGAGACAACTCTTTCCTTCGCTTCCTCTGGTCCATGTTGAGTGTGGTACATACCATGGCACCAAACAACACAGTGACGACCTGGAGCCCTATATATAGGCCCACTGACTGATTACAAGATTGTAGACACCTGTGATGCTAATTAGTGGACACACCTTGAATTAACATGTCCCTTTGGTCACATTATTTTCAGTATTTTCTAGGGGTACCATCATTTTTGTCCAGGCCTGTTCCATGAGTTTATTTTTTTAAATAATTCTGTTGAAGCATGGTTGAAAAGCAATGTCTGACTTTCATTGGTTAACATTCATAGAATTTTTTTTTTTAATTATTACTTTTGTCAGATTAAAGTTATTTATGTGACCATTGTGAGTTTTTCTTTCATTGACTGAAGAGTACCAACAATTTTGTCCATGTGTGTATATATATATATATATATATATATATATATATATATTATTTGTCAAGCTTTTCTTATTCAAGCAGAGCATAGAGAGACAACACTGTCACGCTGTTTAAACTCACACAGACAACTTGTCACACACAGTCGTGTCTCACAGCAACAGTTAGATGTGATACAGCGGAGCTTTAATCATTCTCACCTCTAGATCTCTACTGCAGCATGATTTTGGTCTGATCTCAGTTGTGACAGGGTTTATGTTTTAGATTTTAAGAAAATAACCCTAAAGAAAATCTAACCAGGAGCCCAGAGCATGCAGTCCCAGTGAGGCTTTTCCAGGAAAAAAGGCAAACTGTCTGTGCTACCTGGGTGGGAGGGGAACAGAGGTTGGATTCCTGTGACCTAAAGAAGATGTTCGCTACAGCCTCCCTGATTGTTAGTTTTTGTGTAGAGTTACAGTAGCTAGAGAGGGTTAATTTACAAAGACACAGCAGCTACACAAATCTGTAGCTTGAAGCCACTGCACTAATTACTGTATATTGGATATCGCCAGGATTTTAATTAGATGACAAACTGTGATACAAACGACAGATTTGAATGTCTAGCAGCACAACATTGTGTTTCTCGATGCCAGCACCAACACGGCCGCTATTGCCATTTATATTCTACATTACAGAAAAAAAAAAAAAAAACAGTCAGGGCTGATGAAGTTGGAGAGTGTGTGCAGGAAATATCTGATGGGCTGAAGCTTGGCAGAGGAGATGGAAGCAAGAGAGTCCACGTATGAGCTCTAACATCACAAATATTTAAAACTATATAAATACATAACACTTTGTTATGCCGAAGTGTTATTGAAGAAAATAAAAAATCCTCATCTGTCGGCAATTAAATGAGACAAAGCGTCCATTTGAATTCACCGCACTGACTTTGTCACTATTTTCCCCGTCAAACTCTTCCCACTTGGCAGCAAACCTGCATCTTTTTGCGTCGGGAAAAGCTGCAGGCAATTATAACAAACACTGATGGGGGGAAAAAATGCAAGAAAAGTCTAATTGAAACGCAGGGTAGGGAAGATGGCGAGGGCAACAAGGCAACTGACTGAATAATAAAACAAATTATAATAATTAAAAGATATTTGTGGAGAACCTAAATTTTCAATATTTGTCAATTAATTCATATTTGTTCACCAAAAATATATGTTTTTTTTTATTTTTATTTTAAATAAAAAGCCAGTCTTGTTGGATTGAACAGTACATTGAAACAACCAAAATCGAACTTTTATGCAGCAGGTGAATGTTTTTAAATAGTTTGCTCATTTAAAATGATTCACACGTGCTGATCGCATTACATACAAAAAGAGTAAAATGGAAAACCATAGAAAGACATTATTGCCGATTATTATGATGGTTTGATGACTAGGCGCGTTAGTGGCCGGCTGGCAAATAAACAATCAGTAAGTAAGTATGTAATTAAAAAAAAATATGTAATTAATAAAAAATGTAATTAGCGATTTCAGTGGTTTAGGAGGGAGAAGTGTTCAGTCTATAACACTCTAGAGGAATCAATACTCGTGGGTTTATATATATATATATTTTTTTTTTTTTTTTTTTTTTTTGATTGATATATTTTTTTACATTTAAAATGCATGATTTAAGCCTTTATGGGCAATACTAAATACCCCCTTACTGCTTTCACAGGATTTAAGAGGATGAGTTGCAGGAGGAGGTGCTAATCATCAGCCTTTGATTAACTGATCATCAGCAGGTGTGCAGACCGTTATAAAAGTAGACGTTTTTGGCAGCGCGCTGGTCTGGAGCATTCGTGTGTGTTAACAAAATGCCAAGAGGGAAAGAAATACAACACACAATGGTATTAGAGAAGCAATCTGGAAAGGATTATGAAACAATTTACTTACAGTGAGAAAGATTCTCAAAAGAACAAGTCAAAAGAAAAAAAAAAAAAAACAAGCGATCCTAAGGACCTCACTGAGCATGTTAAATGTTATAGTCTGTGACAGCATAATTAGTAAAGGACCGAACAAATACAAGGCGGAACGGTGGTGGAGTGGTTAGCTCTGTCGCCTTGCACCTCTAGGGTCCAGGCTCGATTCCCGTATCTGTGTGCATGGAGTTCGCATGTTCTTGGTGGGTTTCCTCAGGGCACTCCGGTTTCCTCCCATAATCTAAAGACATGCAGATCAGGTTCCCAAATTGCCCGCAGTCTGCGGGTGAGTGTAGTCTGCCCTGAAATGGATTGGCACCCTGTCCAGGGTCTACCCTGCCTCCTGGGCTCGGCTCCAGGGCCCCCCATGACCCTGAATACAGGATAAAGCGGTATAGAAGATGAGTGAGAGTGAGTGAACAGATACAGGAGGGTTGTTTGGAAGGGTTGGAGGGAGAAAGGCTCATCTGTCTAAAAAGAACACGGAAGCAGGATCGAGATTTGTTATACTGCATCTGAACAGACCACAAGACTGGAACAATGTCAACTGACATTTTGTTTATGAACCTGTAATACTTTGATACATACAGTACTGTAAGTATTGTGATTATGATGACTTTTTGTCATGTCGCCCACCTGTCCTCCTGGATGTGGTGTGTGTGTGTGTCTGTGTCCTCATCGGCCTAATGAAAAGTATGTAATTAAAAAAAAATATGTAATTAATAAAAAATGTAATTAGCGATTTCAGTGGTTTCCATGTTTACTTTTCATTGAGATCAAAATCCTCAAGAGAAAAGCAGAACTAAGTCATAATGACCAAATGTGGACTGTTCGCAGCGGTGTGCTTCAGCTACAATCACCGAATTGGAGACATGAAAGCTTTCAGCTGTTCTTTTATCAACCGAAAGTAAAATCTATTGAACTCTATGAGGGACCAAAAAAAAAATGCAGTAAAGCAAAGTTTATTAGATTTGCATTTGAATTAGCTTTTAAATAATATAATGCCATGTTGTTCATTATGGTGTTTTTTAGGCGAGTCAAGTTCTAGTTCCCTTACAAACACCCTGTCCCGCTCAAGTGAAGGAGATGGGAATACCCCATTCAACATGGCTATCGGTGGAGAGAGGACAGCATTAACTTGTCCCATAGGTAACCCGGACATGGAAGTTGCAAAGAAGGTACCAAGTATTTTTGGTTAATAGCAAGTTTATTATTGTTATGTTGTGATTCAGTCAAATCAATATCATGGAAGAAAAAAAAAATGGTAGTATTTTGAAAAGTTTACTCAATGCTACTTAAACTAAAAAAAAGTCTGGCCACAGTAGAACAACTTCTTCTTTCTTATTTCTTTTCTTTGATTAGATGGTCAGAGATGCTTTGCTGACAAAAGCAGGTGGTCAGGATGTGTTGGAGGAATCCACGGCAAACTCTTCTCGGAAGCACAGCACCAGGAGGCAGCTCGTCAATATTCTGGTTGCTCACATGATTGAGATTAGGAGAGCCAAAATGAATGTAATATGTGACTGAGCACCCAAAGGTTTAAAAAAAAAGTGTTTTTTTTTGTTGTTTTTTTTTTTTTTTTTCTACAGGTTTGGTCTTCAGAATGATTTGTTTTGGACGTCTACTTTAGCCAGCTTTGACATATTTGAGGAAGGGAGGAACGCACTAACTGGTGATTTATTAAATGACAGATTGTTGAATATTAAACACTAATTATGAAAATGTGTCTATGTAGTGTCGAACACACTAACTTGATATTAAATAACATATAGTGTTGGATATTTAACACTAATGGTAATGAAGTATATGCCCATGTAGTGTAAAAAAAAAAAAAAAACACACTAACTGGTGAAATTAAATAACACTGAGCGAAATAAAAAATAAATAAATACAAGATAATGAGCTAAACTGGTAACCAATTTTAACCTAGCAAAACCTTAATGGCCCAGTAAAAGTAGCTCAGTACTGTTATACTGGTTCACCATCTAAACCAGCATCAGACCATAACCACCCAGCAAGACCAATGCCGGAGGGGAGATTTCATCAGCATAGATATGCTGGTCTTCCTTCAGTTATTCTGGTTCACCAGCTAAACCAGCATCAGACCAGCAATAACCAGTATTAACGAGCACATACCAGCATATAAATCATGCTGGCCAATGCTGGATTTTTCAGCAGAGTAATTACTTCGGGTCCTGGCACGGCCCTACAAATGACTCTTTCCAGCTGAAGTGAATAATGTTAAAGACATTTCAGTTTTTTGTTCTCCATTAAGCTGCACCTGTTCCAGGCTTTGCATTTAGAATCTGCCTCTTACCCAGACGCTCTGCAGACACCCTTTAGACTCTGAGCGCCAGATAAGGTGAAAGTTTAAGGTGCAACGGAGCAAAATGGCTCGGACCAGCTGCTGCCATATGAGCTTGGACCCGAGGTGTCGAGAACTTTCGCCTCAGAGACGGTCGAGTCCTGGCAGCAGCGGCACACGCTGGCATTGATTTCAGCAGCTGGGGCCATGAATGTGTGCAGTTACGACCATTAGGTTGCTTACTTAACAGATTGCTGTCAGCGTGAGGGTGAAGGGGGAAAAAGCACATTTGCAGTCCTGCTTGGCTTTAACATATGGCTTCATTAGAAAAAGTATTAAGCATTCAGCAGCTTGCATAAATACTTCAAAAGGGAATGTGATTATTTGATGAGAGAGGAGGAATTAAAGCAAATAATGGAGTGCTCATACAGGCAAGATTAAAATCAAATTATTAGTTACAGTTATTAGAAAATAAAATCATCACATTTTACTGACCTTGTCCCTCAGTCTTCCCGACTCTCATACCCCCTCAAGTTGAATGTGATCAGAGTTAACATTCCTAACTGGCACAATCAATCTGAACACACTCTGATCCTGAGTAATGAGGCACGGTCACACAGGGAGACCTTGTGTTCTTGCAGGTCTAAATCCACAGATATGAGCACAGCAGCAGATGGCACAGGAGATGCACTAGATTTTCTGTCAAAAAAAAAAAAAAAAAAGTGAAAACAAGAAATGGGATCCTAAAAATATCAGCTGAGAAGGTCTATCCCGACTCCCCCTGGATTTATGTTAATGCTCATGTAGCTTGCCTGATTGACACTGATCTCTCCCACTCAGCTCAGTTTTAATGAGGTCACGGAGAGTGGAGCAATGAAATGGTGGCACCATCCTGACTGTCAGGTCTCACTGTTACCCAGAAAACAAGGCCCAAGTTCAACTCGTTTGAAGTGCTTATCATTAATGTTGCACTCAGCGAAATACATAATAAACCCTTGCAACACTTCGTTCTGGCCACCGTGTACAGACCCCCAGGGCCATATGTCGATTTTCTTAAAGAGTTTGGACATCTGCTATCAGACCTATTGGTTAACTCTGACAAAGTGCTGATAGTAGGAGACTTTAACATTCATGTAGACGATGCTAACAACACTTCAGCACTCGCATTTATAGATTTGCTAAATTCCTTTGGGGTTAAACAAAATATAAATAGACCAACTCATCGCTTTAATCATACGCTAGATTTAATTATATCCCATGGTATAGATGTCTCTAATATAGACATTCTACCACAAAGTGATGATATCACAGATCATCATCTCTTAGTATATACTCTACCTGTAGAACAACGTCGCTGTGCCTCCCCACGTTATCAATTCAGTAGAAATATTAATCCGACTACTAAAGACAAATTCACAAGTAATCTGCCGGATCTGTGCCAATTTCTTATCAGACCCCTAAGTGCAGACGATCTAGATGAAGTGACTAGCAGCATGGGCACTATTTTTACCAGTACATTAGACACTGTTGCTCCCATCAGATTAAAAAAAGTCAGAGATAAAACACTTGCACCATGGTACAATAGTCATACTCGCGCCCTAAAGAGAGCAACCCGTAACCACGAGCGAAAATGGAGAAAAACTAAATTAGAAGTTTTTAGAATCGCGTATAAAGGTAGTATGTGCAGCTATAGACGGGCTCTAAAAGCGGCTAGGGCCGAGCATCTGAGCCAACTCATAGCAAGAAACCAAAACAATCCCAGGTTCCTATTTAGTACAGTGGCTAGCCTAACAAATCCTAAGATGCCTGCAGGGAGTATCCCATCACAGCTTAGAAGTGAAGACTTCATGAACTTCTTCAATGAAAAGATTGATAGTATCAGGAAGAAAATAATGGAAATTCAACCTCTAACATCTCATGATCCAGTCCAGTCTAAAGCTTCACAATTTGATTTTCAGAGCTTTACAGGTGTAGGACAGGAAGAGCTGTACAAACTTATCACCTCGGCTAAATCAACAACATGCTTGTTGGATCCAATCCCAACTAGACTTTTAAAAGAAGTGATAAGTATAGCCGGAGCGCCACTTCTAAATATTATCAACTCTTCATTATGTCTAGGTCATGTCCCTAAACCTTTCAAGTTGGCAGTTATTAAGCCTCTTCTTAAAAAATCTAATTTAGACCCAAATGATATAATAAATTACAGACCGATTTCAAACCTTCCGTTTATATCAAAGATATTAGAAAAGATAGTATCAGCCCAAATATGCACATTCTTGCAGGAAAACGATATCCTCGAGGAATTTCAGTCAGGTTTCAGGCCCCATCATAGTACAGAAACTGCACTAGTTAAAATTGCAAATGACTTGTTTTTAGCTTCAGACCAAGGCTGCATCTCAATTCTTGTCTTACTTGATCTTAGTGCTGCATTCGACACTATAGATCATGATATTCTAATAGATCGCTTACAAAATCACATTGGTATTCAGGGACAGGCGTTAAAATGGTTTAGATCCTACCTGTCTGATCGATTCCATTTTGTAGATCTGAATGGAGAACAGTCTGGTGTAATGCCAGTGAAATATGGGGTGCCACAAGGGTCAGTTTTAGGACCTCTGTTGTTCTCAATATACATGCTTCCCTTGGGTAACATCATCAGAAGACATGGGATTAGTTTCCATTGTTATGCTGATGATACTCAGTTATACATTTCCACAAAACCAGATGAAATACCCAAATTGTCTAGACTAACTGAGTGTATTCAAGATATAAAAGACTGGATGACCGATAATTTTCTTTTACTAAATTCAGATAAGACAGAGATATTACTTATTGGCCCAAAAACCAGTACACACCAGCTCTCACAATTCAGCCTGCGTTTAGAAGGATGTTCTGTTACCACCAGCTCGACAGTGAAAGACCTGGGTGTGATATTAGACAGTAACTTATCCTTTGAAAATCATATCTCCAACATCACAAAAACAGCCTTTTTCCACCTTAGAAATATTGCCAAGCTTAGGAACATTTTATCTGTATCTGATGCAGAAAAGCTGGTTCATGCATTCATGACCTCCAGACTGGACTACTGTAATGCATTACTGGGTGGCTGTCCTGCATCCTCAATTAACAAGCTACAGTTAGTCCAAAATGCAGCCGCCAGGGTTCTCACTAGATCCAGAAAATATGATCATATAACCCCAATATTATCATCCTTGCACTGGCTACCTGTTCAGTTTAGAATTAATTACAAAATAGCATTACTTACGTACAAGGCTCTAAACGGTCTAGCTCCCACATACCTAACCAGTCTTCTGATACGTTACAATCCAGGACGCTCCTTAAGATCAGAAAACTCCGGACTACTGGTAGTTCCCAGAATATCAAAATCTACAAAAGGAGGTAGGGCCTTTTCATATTTAGCTCCAAAACTTTGGAATAGCCTTCCTGACAGTGTTCGGGGCTCAGACACAGTTTCCCAATTTCAAAGTAGACTCAAGACGCATCTCTTTAATCTGGCATACACATAATTAATTTCTTTACCTGATACTCCAGTACATCTATCCTGAATGGCAACCACGCTAATTCTTTTCACCTGCTCTTTATTTTTCCACCCATCCCGAGGCATCTGGAGATCGTGCCAGCTTCAGTAGACAGAGGCCGACCCTGCTTTGACCCAGAGGCATCCAGAGAAGGACCAACTCCAGCTGGATTCTTCTTCATTTTGGTTTGGATCTACACATGCTGCTCCTGAGCTCCCAGTGATCCAGACCCCCATCTGCCCTCTGCACCTGCTGACTCGTCCCTGTGCTGAACTGGACTTTGTGTTAATTTAAATTAACTTCTGTTTATGGAACTTTCATCTGCATAACACACATGATGTTATACAATTTCTGTTATCTGTTATCACCCAGATGAGGATGGGTTCCCTGTTGAGTCTGGTTCCTCTCAAGGTTTCTTCCTGTTGCCATCTCGGGGAGTTTTTCCTTGCCACTGTCGCCGTCACCCTTGGCTTGCTCATCAGGGACAATCTCATTATCTAGTCACATTTTTCTTACACATATATACATTTCCATAAGTCTTCTTTTCATTTCTGTGAAGCTGCTTTGAGACAATGACCATTGTTAAAAGCGCTATAGAAATAAAATTGAATTGAATTGAATTGAATATGTCTTCTAGCTGATGTGTCATGTGAGAATTCTCAAAGCCATCCCTCCATTGTAAAAGGTTTTCCTGGGTTTGAATTAGTGCTCATTATAGAACAATCCTTCTCCTTAATCTAAGCATGTTTAGGGACAAATATTTACACCACCTTTAAACTAAACTTCATTCAAACTAAATTATTAGCATTTTTTTTTTTCAGAGAAAAACAAGCTATATTTTTATTAAAAAAAATAATAATTTAATATAATTTGTACATGAAGATAAACTTTAATTATTTTCACTCCTGCTGAGTTTACATTCTGAGATTTAACTGTGGGAGATTAATTCATTTGGCTTTAGTGTGCAGATGTGTTTCAGATTATTTGGATGCACAGATGTGGGAAGAGTCTTTCATTCGGTTCTCTTTCTTGTCTTGGTCTAATCCTTTTGTTGAAATTCATCAGTCATCAGATCTTGGTCCAACCAGTGCTGGAGTTTATCAAGGATCAGATCTTGGTCTACTCATGTTTTGAGTTTCCTCAAGGATTTATTTTGTCCTGGACCTTATGCAGATTAAATTCCTGTCGAGACTTGCACTGACACTTGATTGAATTGTGGTCCAGCCATACATTGGAGCTCTGCAGGAATCAGTTTTTGATTTATCTTTGTGCTGGAGGTCATCAAGGGTTAGGTGTTGGTCCAATTCTTTACTGACATTTTTCAGATCCTTAGGGATCAGTTTTTGGTTTAATCTTTCTAACGGAGTTCATCAGTGATCAAATCTTGGTCTAGTTTGCGTTCGTAGTACTCAAGGGTCAGCCATTGGTCCACTTTTGTTTTCTTTAAATACTAAATTGACTTATCGAAATAAAAAGAATTAGACTCTCTTTCTGACATAAAGTATTAAATGCTAGCTTCCAAGTCTAAATTATCCTCCAAATGCATTTTTAATCAACCTATTATTTATGACTGTAGCACAGTAAAAACAAGAACTTCATAAGAAACGTTTATGTGTAAAAATAAAAAAACTACTTCTAAGAAAACTTCAACCAAAGCTGTAATACCATTAGCTGTTTTTAACATTGATGACGCTGCTACACATGGGGTTTCAGTTTACAGAAACAATCAGGGGACAGACAACAGAAAGCTGCTCATTATAGGAGCGAGATGAACTGATTGATTGATTAATTTGTTCATGCTCTATCAAAATGGAAAACAAAAGCACAGATAATTCCATGAGAAAACCAGAAATGCACAATGGTGCCCGCACGCGTTCCTTCAATAAGCCAGAAAGCAACAAACACCTGCTAGCATCTGCTGCCTTTCAACTTTTGTATGCAATTAAAGACGAATTATTAAGATGGATCAACGTAATAAATCAAAGTGTGAGACACCAGCTGGAAACATGGCAGAAGTGATGCTTGTATTTGGAGGTGGAGGGAGAAACAGGCTTTTAGCAGCACCAGAAAACATTGTACATCTCTGTGTTTTTGAAGAAATTCATATGCGAATGAGGAGGTTAATACACACAGTAAAAGAGCTTTAAAGGAAACCAAGCAGATTAAATTTTTTAATTTTTTTTTTTTATAGTAGACAATGTGAAAACTACGCTGCACTCTAAACTGGTGCACTGTTTGCTTTCTACACTGTTTCACCAAGTCATCAAGACACAATTGTGACCTTTTGAAACTGGACTCAAAACTTTAGACTCAGCTCTATAGAAGAAGTGCATATTTAAATAGAATGTAAAGATGAGGTTAATTCGTCTATATAATATGTGTTGAGTAACTGAACATCTCACTAAGGTCCTACGTCAACGGTGTAGGCAGTCAGTCTAACAGGTTTCTGTAAAAGTTTCCCTCCTTGAAAAGAACTCCTGGGCCTGAGATAAGAGATGACTATTCTACAGTAGTGTCAATCTGCCATGAACCACCGGGCAGGACTGGATCTCAGCCAAACCCTGAGAACAGAGATAAACAAGTGCATGGATGGTTTTACTCTTTGATGTAGAGATAAGATGAAGATATGGATGGCGAGAAGAAGAAAAAACTCAACAAGAAAGAGCCTGTAGGAGAGACAACAGTAAAGCAGCAAAAAGTGCACTAAAGATGGCTGGGCAATGAAAGTGAGCTTTAGTAAAGCTGAAAAGATTCCAAAAACTGAAGGATATCATCAACTGCTTGCCAGGTTTTATACGCTGAAACGCGTTACGTTTGTGTGCCAGAGTGAATATTCCAGCTTTCCAGATAGTTTCCTGTAAATTTAATGGACAAAAATGTATTTTTTAAACAGCTCTGAGTCATTTCCTCTCATTATCTCCCAAACTCTCTGCCTCATCCTGTCACTTTTTCCTCATTATGAAGTTTCTGATGTGTTGCACCAAATTAGTGAACAACAAAAGAAACATTTATTTTGCTAAGGTTATTGACAAGCTTCATTTCTGTGACAAGTCATGTCGGAGTTGCACATAAAAAAAAAAAATTATAATAATAATAATAATAAAAGAGCAATGAATGACTGATATGATATTTACTGGAAAAACATGGAGCTACAGTAAATAGCACATGATATTGGATTCTGGGTGAAATAACACCAATCAATCAAGGTTAAATTGCTTTCACACGAAGGTCTAGTGAGCTACGTCTCCTTCAGGTGAACTATGAAAGTGTTGTAATGTTTTTTGAGATGTCAGAATTCAGTGGGATTGTATCCATAATGAATTAGCTGCACATCATCTCACCGAATGTTCTACAGCACTAGAGATCTGCTGTAACACCACCACACGCTTGTGGGACATGAAGCATGTAAGCTTTGCTGACCTGAAACACTCGGTAGATTTAGAGTTTATATGCGGTTCTTGACACGAGAACCCTCATACCAGATTCGACTCTAAATTCAGAACGGGCACAGGAGAAAACATTTCCACAGCAACAAGGACGGTTAAAGGTCAAGGCATTAAGTCCTTATGAGACGGTCCAGAATCTCTTTAGAGATGAATCTCAGGCCAGAGTAAGATGCTGTACTGCTTCCACCCACTTTTCTAAACTGACCGTCTTTCACATTCAAGCCTTGGGCTCTGCGTCTCCTGGTGGAGGTGTGAGGAACATGCAAATCAATATTCATGACTGTGAGTCTCTTTTGCTTTATTGTGCAGTCGACAAGGTGAGAAGACACACATTAGTGTCCAGGACTGGAGTATCACTGCTGCCAGACCGATGAGCAGTGAGCAAAATAACACATGCAGGGCGCGACACCATAAATATACATTAAACATCAATTAGGCCGAGATCTCCATGGGCACAAATGTCCTAATATCTAGTACTTTATAATAGCAAGCGTTTTTTTGTATTTCCGCACTCATACTGTCTCAGCTCGAGCATGAAAGCACCAGATGGACTCGTCGCCAGAGCTGCATACGTGTAGAAGTTTAGATCAGTATTATACGAATGTAGGAATCTCATTTCTACATCCCAAATAAATCACGATGCAGTGAGGGATTCTGAGATTCACGTGTGTTGTCTGGACTGACAGGTTAGCAGCAGTCGGGGAGAGAAAGAGCTAAGTAATAAATCAAACCTGACACGTCCTTCTGCACGCATGCCGAGCACAACTTTTCCTCCTTCCGTGCTTTTCTTCACCTGATCCATGAAATTCCAGAGAAGACTTTCTGATCTAAATTACAAGTGATGGAGTAAACGATGCTTTACTTACTGAGTGTGAGGCCGTGCGTATCATTCCAAAGTGTCCTGGTTGTGGTGAATCTGAGTAATGCTTCCTAATTCAACAACATTTAAACACATCGCTAATACAATGAAAACAAGCTTTATTAATAATAATAAAATAAAACATGGCAAATGAAAGCATGTTCTTGTCTGCATGACAGATGTTTAAAAAAAAAAAAAAAAAAAAAAAAAACTTACACCATACTGATTTGTCATCTGGAGTTTGAAATGTGTAGCAAAACTATTATTGGATCAAAATCTGTTTTTCTTTTTCTTTATTTTTATTATTATTTTTTTTTAAGACAGAGAATTATGTACAATTAAATCCATGCACAGATGTTGAGGATACAGTAAGACTTTTAAACATATCCTTGATAACTTGTTTATATTAGCATGTAGCTCGTAGCATTTAGCCGCTGACTGCTGTGTAACGTGTTTGAAAGATGACGCTCGTATCGTATCTGATGGCTGCAGGAGACACAGAGCTGCGCTGTACTGTATGTACACAAGGACAGACCTTTTCACGAGCCTTTTTACACCTCTCTAATTAGACGTACTAATATTGATTCACTCTACCGGGTGTGTCTGTGCGTGTCACCGTTTCCGCCGCGTAATTATATTATTGTACAGGTTCTTGCAGTTAATGAGGAGCGCACCTTAGGGGGAGGTGATGAAATCAGCCTGAGGAATTACTCACCCAGATGTTCTACTGTGGGAAACGGGAGCAGAAAGATGTACAAGTACGGTTTCCAATTAAGATCAAATGCTCTTGATTATTTACAGAGGGGCTTGCAGGGCTAACGGGAAAATCCTAGCAACCGAAACAACAACAGTAAAGCTGATATATATATATATATATATATATATATATATATTGCCATCTCAGGGTGTTTCCCCTTGTCACCGTTGTCCTCGGCTTGCTCATCAGGGATTATCTAATCATGTTGTTTCATACACATCAATATTTCACACAAACGTCCATAATTACCTTTTGATTGTGTAAAATTCTAATCGTGTGTATGTAGATTCCAATGCAGAAGACAGAAGAGAATAGATTTTGGACACAGAAGAAGACGATGCTGCTTATAAAGCTGAATCTGTGAGTTATTCAGGACAGATGTCTTCAGCTTTAGATAATGATTCATTATCAACGTCCAAAACAATAGTAGACGTAAATACAATTATAGTCTTGATGGAGATCAGATTCTGTACCAGACAGTGAGACAGAAACGAGACGTCTCCAACCACCAGCTGGACTTTTATATGAGCAGTACACAGTATACATGCTCATGTGGGGTTCATTTCAGGTTCATTTCTGAATGCAGCAATATTTACACTAGAAATCGAACCCGTCTCACTGACAACAACAACACTGTCCACTCCGATGAAGCCAACATTAAATAGAACTTCCTGCCAAGAAGGGGGTCAACCAGTTATTAAATCGAAGAGTTCAAGAGTTCACTTTTTTTTTTTTTTCTTCTTCGCAATAGTATTTTGAATGTTGAATGAGTGTGTTCAGATTGTGTTCTTATTTTCTGCACATTAAATTTACCAATACTTTTGATTTTAGCGAAGGTCAAGTCACATTTTATGACAAATTAAGGCAGAGATTCCGATCATGCCAAAAGGTTCACTTACATTTTCTTGCCACTGAATTTTTTACCTGCTGCAGTATTAATCAATTTATATAATATGAGAATATTAAAGAGTCGAGGCATCGGGACAGATCTAATGACCCAGTGCTTATTTGCTAGTTTGAAAGAAAAGAAAAGAAAAAAAAAAAAAAAAAGCTTTATTCACACACTTTTTGTTTTGGCTGCAGTTTAATGAAACACCCAGTGAGATTAAGCACCTAAAATAGGTCAGGTTGCTCTTTTGAGGTTGTGTGATGAATGATGACCGAGGAGGCGCTTGTGCAGTAGCTCGAGAGCGTTTCGGAAAAATCAACCAGGACCTCAGGGTATTGTGGTGCTCAGGACTCCCCGGTGATGTCTCATGAGTCAGGAGTGATAGAAGGCGGAGGATAAATGAGGTCGTGCTCCTGCAGTAACACTTCCTGACATGTTGTTGTAGGAAAATAATCAATGATGGTGATTATGATGGTGAAGCAGTGTTACCTGAAGTTTAACTATTATCCTATGACAGCACTACAAAAAGTCTTTTATTCTCCAAAATACTATAGGAAATTGTAGAATTGTACAGAATAACATACTTTTATTTAGTTCAGGGTGACATGTTATACATTTGATTATATTTATTGATTACTGTCTGTCATGTTGTGGAACAGCTGTAAACTGAGTTACAGCAAAAATTAGCGCTCAGGATATAGAAGCTACAAAACCGAATTATTATTATTATTTTTTTATCACAATTGCAGTTTCCATCTCAAAGCTAAACTTCTCTGTCCTGGAGACGTTCCCATACCAGAGAGCATACTGTACTGTATATCGATAGTGACAAAAAGCTCCTTCCATAAATGCCAATACAATATGACATTTCTCACATTCAAATGTTTAAAGGTTATAACAGTTCAAGTGTCACGGGCATGAGTTCAATAGAATTTCTGTACAATGATTCACTAGCTCAAAGTGTGTTTTGATGCTAATTATTCATCGGAATCCGTTTCATTCGAGCATTTAATATATGCAGCTTTATGTATTTGTGCAAAATAAATGCATCGAACAGCACACTGATCACCCGGCGAACTGATATGTAAATGTACTGTACATTCGCTTCCTCTTTTATCTCATCTGTTTAGCATAATCATCTGCATCATATGCAGTAGCCTGCCTCCTTATTTTTTGCTCATTAGTGTGTGTCGTGTAACTCACTAAAGTTTAGTTTAATATGGATGATGTGTCGGTGTCGGTGCAAGTAAGAGCAATCCGAGATAGGAGAAAATGACATCTCTTAGCTGATGGTTGAGCCAAATCAATCACATCCAAAAGTCATGAAGCATGCAAGCACGATCTCTGCGGTTCTCTCGCCTCCTAAAAACCATGCTGGTTTTGCTACAGTATGCCACACTTTACCTAGGTGTGCATGTGTGCATTCCCAGTCTACACCCTGTATGGGTTTGTCCTGGAGCCTATCATTGTATTATGCGCCTCAGGACTTTCTCTTTTTCATGTTTTCTGCTCCATTTGTCGGGGGAACACAGCGCAGATCTCAGTGGAAGTGTTGGGCCTGAGAAGCTCGGGAAATGTCATGAAGAGCAACGGTGATAGAGGATTCATGAAGCAGCTTTCATATCAAGTTAAAACAAACAAACAAAGAAATGGCACACATTACGGCGAGGACGTAGCCGGGGAAAATATGAGGCTTTCTCTTTGTTAAAACAGGAGCCGGGCGCTTTGAAGCTCTCTGCTAACACAACCTGAGGCACCACCGTGTAATTATTTAACACTTTTTAGCTCTTGATGAAACAATGTATTTTTCATGTTTTATATGACACATTATGCCTTCGCCTAGAGGGTTTAGGCCAGTAAACGCAGTAATTATACCTGGTTATACTTGTCTGGCTCCAGAGACTGGGTGAGGGATGAATATTTACTGATTTATGAACATATTGTTACGGTATTAAAACATTTTCCAGCCCTTAGTTTTAAAGTTTATATACAGAAAAGGTATGACAGAAAAGGTGGCTAAATGTAATACTGCGTATTTCAAACATATTATCTATTTATCAAATCTTTTGCTAAAACAAACAAAACAAAACAACAAAAAAAACTCTCAAGGCAGAACAAAAGTTTTTTTTTTTTTTTGTATTCACTATTCACAAAGCTGGAACTAGTATATAATTATAGCCTCAAAAAGTAGTCTGGGTTTATTCACATTTACAAGTCATTAGTATATTAACTTATGCTTTTATTTAAAAAGAAATGTGGCCAACTAACACAGGCTCTTCTTACAATCCTTGCAGTGTATATAATTATATCATCTTTTTTGTTTCATTCAGTTACACATCCTACTTTCATGCCCCTTAACATTTATTCATGCTCTAACAGGGAATTCCGCTTGCGAGTGTGTCGGTGTAACGTAACGTGCCTGCTCATGTGCGGAGAGAGACGTGTTCGAGGCTCCATCATCAATTCAATTCAATTCAATTCAATTTTATTTATATAGCGCTTTTAACAATTGACATTGTCGCAAAGCAGCTTTACACAATAAAAAGAAATAAGTTTTTATGCAATGTGTATGAATCAAAATGATAAGATCGTCCCTGATGAGCAAGCCGAGGGCGACGGTGGCAAGGAAAAACTCCCTGAGATGGTAATAGGAAGAAACCTTGAGAGGAACCAGACTCAACAGGGAACCCATCCTCATCTGGGTGATAACGGATAACAGAGAATGATCAGCATAATAATGTGTACTGGAAGTTCAGTGTAACAGGAGATGTGTTAAAATTTAAATTAAAAGGAGGCCAGTTTGTTCCCGGAGGCTCAGGTAGACTGTAGGAGATTCCAGTCCTGAGCTATCGAACAACTGAAGTCACAGGTCCCCAGAGCATCAATCGATGATAGGACAGTCTTCATGGAAACCATCCCCAGCCACCAAGCGCATCCAGGCAGACCACACGGGGCATCCATGTGACGGGATCTCCAACCAGAAGCAGGACTCCAGGACGGGTTAGACGGCTCCAGAGGGCAGAGGGGTCTGGATCACTGGCAACTCAGGAGCGAACATGTATAGCTCGACAGAGAGACAGAGAGAGGGAAAGGAGAGATGGAGAGAGAGAGAGAGAGCAGAAAAGGAGAGAACAGAAAATAAGGAGAGATGGCAGTTAGGTCTGGTCACAGTCAACATGTATAAGGTGAATGTATATTAGTGCAGAGTGCAAGCAGGGACTCCGGCAGGACTAACTATAACAGCATAACTAAAAGGGAGAGCCAGAAGGTAACACAGACATGAGGGCTCCCTGAGATGTAAAGCAACCAATCACCTCACCGTCAGCAAACCTGAGTGAACAATGAACAATCAAGGCCACAGTGTCTCTGCGCAAACCGGTTGAACATGTGCCGCCAATAACTAAAGACGAAGACAACCGGTGGAGGCTGGAATCTTTATAATAAGGAAGGTTAAATAAAGATCATCACCATGGACAGCGCAGAGCTAATGAGTCTCGCCTAAGCTCATATGCCGTTGTATTCCTGCCACAATTCTGAGCGCGCGGTTCGGCATTTTGAGAGCAGGCAAAGCGCTCTATGCGCGTGCAGAGTCTCCACTGCGCACTCAGCAGCTCAATTCTGCGCGTGGCGTGTCTCCCCTGCTCGCGCAGCATGTTCTCCGCGCGCGCGCTCGACTCTGCCTGTACGCTCGCTCAACTTTGTCCAGCGTTACAAAACTGCCACGAAACCAGCCAATCACAGACTTCCACACACGGCTTATGATTAACGGCCTTGTTAGATGACTTTTGGTGGACGGTGTCCTCTAGGCAGACTTAATGTGTTGAGGAATGATACAGGGATTATTACAGATGTAGCACAGCCACATAAAAGGCTTTTATAGGGGAAAGATTAATAAGCTGGAAAGGGGAAAGCAGCTGTTTTTTCGTCACTTAATACATTTGGGTTTTGGTTAAATTGTTGTTGTTTGTCTTTTCCTTGTTCCGCTTGGCCTATACTGCACTGGAAGTTAGATTCAAGACTTTCTGTTTTTTGTGTCACTAGGTTTTTGCACACACACACACACAGGCACATTAATGGAACGATCGGAAAAAAATTAGCACGGAACATCGCTAATGACACTCGAGTGAGCACATACTAATGGATTCACTGCTGTGAAAAAAAAAAAAAAAAGATAATAACAAATGAACCTACACTTTACCTTTTGTACAAAATCGTGATTTTCTGTATAGCGTAGAGAATGTGTCTGTGTGTGTGTGTGTGAAGACGAGAGGGGTGGGGGTATGTAAAGGCGAGAGAGTGTGTGTGTGTGTGTGGGTGTGTGTGTGTGTGTGTGTGTGTTTCAATGGGATTCAATTGTGATTACCTGCTCGCATGCTGACGTCATTTAGTTTCGATCTTTCAGCCATTGGGTTTAACCAGCATGTTGTGATGTTGAGTCAGACTTGGTGTTAAAAATGTACTTTGTCTTCCATTTGTGAGAGTTTGTAAAATAGTTAATGAGCATAGTTCATATTACGTTAAGGTTGTGATTAACATGATTTCATGTAATAAGCAGTAAGACAGAGTCATACAGTTATCAATACTTGGGAAATGTGAATGAGTGAATATTTAATCGCCATCCTCATGAATTTGAATATTGTGTGTTTTGTATATTACTGTAGTGAATCTGTGAAAAAACAATATGAGGTGATTCTTGACAGTTGTCTGTTGTGATTTACCTCTGAGAGAGCCTCAAATCTGTTTAACTCTATTGTTTATGATAGTGTGTATCTGTGTGTGTGTGTGTGTGTGTGTGTGTGTTTAGGTTTAGGTTTTATAGCAGAAAATTTCACTCACTCATCTACTATACTGCTTTATCCTGTACTCAGGGTCCCGGGGAGCCTGGATCCTATCCGGTGCAGTGTACACCCTGGACAGGGTGCCAATCCATACGCACACATACACACATTCACACACTACGGGAATTTGGGGACTCCAATTAGCCAAATCTGCAGGTCTTTGGACCGTGAGAAGGACGTTTCCGGAGGAAACCCACCCAGCATGGGGAGAATTAACGCAAACCGCATGCACACAGAGACGGGAATCGAACTCAGACTTGGGCGTGGGCGCTAGTAGAGTGTTAGCGTTTAGCGTGTGATGAGTGAGTTCAGATGTACAAGCGAAAGAGAGTGCTCTGGGTTTAGAAGGCAACGTTTTTATATAATTATTTTACAGAAATAAATATGTTGCCCCGATGGATGAGCACCATCACTTTCTTACAAGTGCGAAACGCCCGGGTTCGATTCCCAACGACGGCATAAAGTGCCTGTCTCAAGCCCAGATAAAATGCGAAGCGCATCTGGTGCAAAAACCTGTGTGTGGATCGGATTGTCTGCTGTGGTGACGCGTTGCCAGGGGCAGCCGAAAGGCCAACAAAAATATATTTGATTTGCAACAACTTAAAAAAAAAAGATTATAATTGTTATTAAACAATACGAGTTAGGCTACTCAATAATGCATATAAAGAACGATTAATACAATGTGTTCTGTTGAATTAAAATGGGAAACATCATTACGTGAACAAAAATTGAATAGTAACAGAATACCTCATTTTTTTTTAGCTTTGCCAACTCATTCACGTTTACAGTGTGGAAAGATTTGAGGCGATCAGTCCAAGGCACCTTGTTTCATACTGTATTAACCGTAAACTTTTGCTTGTGTGACTTTGCTATTAATTACCAAAAATTAAAAGCAAAGTCTCACATCAATTCAAATGTATTATACGTGTCTTGGTAGTGCTTATTATTAATTTCCTACCAAATCTTTGTCAGCTTATCTTTACACATCACAGTCAGAAATTTTGCCGTACAAATACGTGATCATTAATAAACCTGCTGATTTATAAACACAGTTTTTACATCATTTTTTTTAAAAATAAATTAATCATAAATTAATTTCAACAACTTTAACACAGCAGGTCTTCTTACAAATCCGATGGCTGCTTCAGCTGTTCTTCTGGCTCGTTTAAAGTCTTCTTTAAGTCTATAATCCCTCACAGAATTAGTGATAATAAGTCAGTTTTTGTCTCATTCAGTAGAGAATTATTTTAGAGGACAATAGAATCAAGAGTCCTGCTGGTTCGCTCAAATCTGACCTTGGCGAACCTCCCTGAATTGGGCAGGCGCATGTTTGGGTTCCTTCTGAGAGCGAGTTTTATGCCACTTTCTACAAGAACATTATTAAAGACGTCCTTTAGAGAAATGACTTTTCACAGATCTGTGCTATTTTGATGCAGTTCAAAGCCGCATGCAGAGAATATTTATTGCAAACTCCCATGGTGGTAGCTTTGGTTTTTCTATTTAAAAAAAAATGTCATAAAACTCTAGTGTTTCTCAGCGTTAAAGCAGCTACATGGACACTGGATTATACAAACTACTGGATCAGAAAGAACCTTTAGGGAAAAGAGAGAAAACCCATTTCTGTGTCCAATACCGAGATATCTGTAGGAAATTAACAAACCAGCCTGGTGGTTGCACTCTGTGCTCCAGCTTCACCTTCTCCGCCTCTGAATGCCACCATCGCTGTACTCAGGCCTCCTGCGTCATACAATCAGTCTCTGTTCAAACTGAAGGGATGCAGCTGAGTCAATCTGTCCGTAATTCCCCAGCTCCATCGTACAATTCCCAGCGTCACTGGAGCCCTTATCAGATCAGCAGCCCAATCCTTCACACTGCCTCCCATCCCGCTACGCACAATGTCTTCCTTCTCATCTCAGCTTATCCTGTACAGAACTTAACAAGGCTGTCAGCACGTTTACCAGGTTGTTTACCCACTCGAACCTCTGCCAGCAAACACCATATAACAACTTTCTGCTAGCAATGCTGGACAAATATGTGGAAGCATCTCTGTGATTGCTCTGTGATGTCAGAGTTACATTTGCAGTGATGTGTTAACACATGAAAGCACACTGAAGTGCCATTTAGACAGTGAGGGTGGGGCACAAACGACTCGATTTGATTTATTTAACTAATTTAATTAGTGAGTTAAAAGTGTGATGTTAAAGGTTCGAGGCCGTGTTTTTCAGCAACACCGGTGTATACAGGACATAACTAAGTTTCATGTTTTAATCATCTATGCTTTCATGTTACATCATATTCGATTTATACTCATTCAGTTTCCACGTAGAAAAAGTACATTTATTGACTCAGATTCTCAGAGACGGTTTACAATCTCACTTTGACCAAAAAAAAAAAATCAGTTGTGCTAATTGCTGCAAACATGCGAAACTCACCTTGATTGCACAGGTGATGTAAACTGATGAAACCGGAGGTAAACACCCTTAACGTCGGCTTTCACTCTTAGCTTGAAGCTTAACACTCTTTGCTGTGAGTCTTTGTATGTTGTGTTAGTTTTAGAAGTCAATTTAAATCTCATTGATTCCATCTAATAATTGAAAAACAAGGGAATGATCCCCTGAATTCATTTCTATTTCTTTTTTTTTTTTTTTTTTCACTGCAGCTAAATCGGTCATTACAGTGGTCTTACATTTAAAGGTAGTAAAGATGTTACTCAGCACCCAGAGCTTGATGTTTTTTTGCATATTCTTCATCTAATTAAGGTTTACTTGTGACTATCACAGATTTGTTATCTGTTTCGGCTGATTTGTGCAACTTTGTGTCATCAGCATATTGGTAAAAGCTAAATCTATGTTTAGGAATAATTTTATCCAGGCGCATATATATATATATATATATATATATATATATATATATATATATATATATAAGAAAAAAAGACATAATAACCCCTGGGACAGAGAATTGTGGAACACCAAACTTTACGTATTAATATTTACAAAGATCAGTCAGCTTGGTGCTAAATGGACAGGTTTCATTTCTAATTTGGTATTGAACATTATGCCTCTTAACTGTTGAAGATGAATACTAAAGTCCAGAGTCTCTATGAACTAATGATTTGTTTAAAATGCTGAAATACTTCAGTGATTAAATGAAATTATTTAATTGAAGTGATTATAAATAGAACTTTTTCTTACATAAAATACATAATTGAGCATGCTTTAGTTAGTTCTAAGTGCATTAGCTAGCTAAATGTATTAGCTAGGATCAAGTAAAGCTGCAGCAGTGAACAGCAGGTTTTGTAGGATATATGTAAAGGACATACACGTCCTCCATCAAGAACAGCATATTTGGTAAGAGCTGACATTTTCACACATCTACCATCATCTGTAGACAAACGTCCCTCAGACATAGCCACTGTGTGCGGTTGTATTTTATGTTGAAACTGCTTTTAGGTTACTTGAGGTTGCTGTGCTTTAATGAGCAACATTAATTGAGAAATTAAGCCAGATTGCCAGATAGGGGCATATTTTTGTTCTGCTGGTGTAATTTTCTTAATCACATTGAAAAAATTGGATGCGTCAAAGTCCGAGCCCTGTCGCTGATGCGTCTGTATGTACCATGAACAGCCGGGATCTGGAGGACAGTGTACAGTAGCTGGCAAGGTGGGCTTTTAATTGTTGGATTGCTGAGATGAGAGAGGGGTGCTGCGATAGAGGAAAGATTGAGCATGGGTTGTCTATAGTAACATGCTAGTCCTAGGAAAAAAAAAAAAAAAAAACACATCTGTTTCTTTGATGTTGGCCATGGGTACTTACAGGGATCAGGATTAGAGTTTGCTTTAGATCAGGCTTGCTTTCCTGAAACACATCTCAAAGATGTTGTAGATGCTCACCCCAGTCACACAAGTAAGTGATGACATTATCCAGTTAAGCGGCCACAATTGGGCAGTGGTGATGGTAGCACAATGTCCCTAAGACACTGGAAGGTGGCAGAAACTGGAGGACTCTGTACTGCCAGTGTCTCTGCTCCATGCTGAAGGCAGTCTTTTCCTTGGCCTGTGGCATCAGGGCTCCCTGTGACTATCCTTTGATCAGGTACAGGGTGTAAATGAATCAAGCTTTTCCAAGCAAGTCGATAAGATCGTCTACTCGTGGCAGGTGGATGGTGGGTGATTTTGATTTTGCTGATGCTGGTGAATTATGGTGCCCTCTCCTTTTCGGGACCTTAACAGTAGCACTGTCCATGGTACTGGCTGTGCTCTGACCATCTGACCTTCCAGTGAGAAGACTCTCATGGGGTGCATTGGATGTAAGTTCGTTCCCACAGTTTGTTTATGAGAAGCTTGCCATTACAATTGCTGTGGTACATTTTTTCTTACAACATTTTTCTTACACATACTGTATATACATTTCCATAAGTCTTCTTTTCATTTTCTTTTCATTTCTGTGAAGCTGCTTTGAGACAATGACCATTGTTAAAAGCGCTATAGAAATAAAATTGAATTGAATTGAATTGAATTGAATTGAGTGAACGACATGTAAAAAGCAGGTGAAATTGCATTACGGCGTGTCAGAAGTCATTAGTTTATCTCGCGATTCAACAGATGCCACTGTACATTTTTTTTTCATACACATTTATGGAGCGTGCAATTGAAGTCTGCTTAATAAACGTGATCTCGCACCTTCATTCTGCACACTTCACGGTAACGCACAAACATTTTAGTTCATTCCAAAATTCAACAGATGGCATTGTTCATTGTTCAACATGCTTATGAGTGTGCAATTAAATTCCATGTGAACATGGAAGTTTTGGACACAGCTAGTATTCAACGAGGCTATAAATTGAACGTACCTAATAATGTGGCCGGCTGGAATGGATTGCTTCTGTATATGATTTAATCCATAGTAATTGTCACAATGTTATTCTGTAAAGGCTGGTCTATTATGGGCTCAGAGAGAAAACTTGAACGTTTTTATGCCTCATTTACACTCGACTGATCGGCTAGACGTTCTGAGATCCTCGAGAAAGGTGCCAAATGCATTTATTTCCCACAACATGTCATCGCGTTTATTTTCCTTAAACTCATTATTCACCACCTAACCTCGTGAATGGAGGCTGGTCAGGATGCATCTGTGTTTAAAAAACACAGCATTAGAGATCATAAACTGACAAATCACAGGTTTATATTCCTTTATTAAGTGATTATTAATGTTAATCAACATGCTTATATCAACATGCTCTTCCCAAAATAAATGGCAGCCACGCCCCTACTACTGCTGAGTGCACAAACGTACAGTGAAATTATCTACAAATATATACAAAGAGCAACAAAATCAATAATCAAAGTCAATGGGAGTCAAAAAGTCATAACGCCAAAATCACAATCTCTCTCCTCTTTTCCCGCGTCTCTCTCCGGTTTATATCTGGCGGCGCTGGTTGATGACGTCACTCTCAGGGCGGAAGCGGCCGTGTGGAAGGTCAGGTAGACGCCGATGTGGGGAAACAGTCAGAGAACCTGGAGTGGAGTCTGGAGCGGCGCGCGACCAGGACACGAGACACACGCGCGCGAGCGCAACCAAGCGTTTATACAAAGCAGAATATTTTTATTATTTGCATTCATTTGTTTTACTCAGTAGTGCATATGATTTTAAAATGTAGCGAATCGCAATACTTCAAACAAAACATACTTAAGTACAAGTACAGATTTTTCAAAACGACTTTAAAAAGTAGAAGTACACAAAAAAAAAAAAAAACCTACCCAATTACGGTAACGCGGGTAAATGTCATCCGTTACTTTCCACCTCTGTATATAACGTTCACAATCTCTATCTGATGACCAGAATCGTCTCCTCTAACAGAAATGCCTGCTGCTGTTGTGTCACTAAGGTACTGTATGAGGTACCAGGGCAGTGTTTCAGAATTCTGCAGCTCTTAGTCACTATAATATGAATTATTCACGTGATTATTTTACACTGAAATTAGTGTAATCCTCAATATATTTTCCTATTTGACCTGAAAATGTCATTCAGAAAATAACATTTGCTTTGTGTCGCACATGCTCGTTACTCATCCAGAAATTACACACAGCAATTTCATACCATTAAAACCATTTCATATTACAATAAGCTGAGTTTCATATGAATAATTTCATATTACAATAAACTGAGTTTAAACACGAGACTCATCATGTATTCATGTATTCAAGTGTTCATGAATATGCATTAAAACAGCCAGAATGCATGAACAGAACAATTTCAGGAAAAAACAACAACAACAAACAAAAAAAGGAAGTAAGAAAGCGGGCGAATACGAACGATTTAAAAATCCAGTGTGTTTTCTGCATTACTTACTGTATGTTTCAGTTCAGGTAATTCATGCAAACAGCTTGTAGGCTTGCACCAGTCAAAGAGAAACATTGCTGATGTAAGATGAAATATCTCCGGGCGCTACCATGAGGATGTATGGGGAAAGAAATACTGTGTATATCAGACTCTCGGATGATTATGGATAACAATGTTTATGCAAATCAGTTTATAAATAAGATAGAGATAAAAATGAGAGTGAATCGTTGCTGACGATCCCCTCAGCACCTCCACTCTCAATCCTACTGGGACATTAATATGGTAAAAAAAAAAAAAAAAGTGCTAAATAAGCACTAGACATGGATTTTCAACAAAACTCAGTGGCTGGTTAAAGGAGGTGCTATGCAGAGAAGCAACCAAGAGCCTGCGGGAAATCTCAACAGGATGCTCCCACCACCATGCTTCACTGAGCACTGGTGGGTTTCTGCTAAATGAAGAGCGTTACGGCTAAATGTTTAGATTTGTTTTTTCATATGTTCCCAATTTATTTCATCTTTTTTTTTTTTTTTCCCCCTTTTAATTTGCAATCCACCTTTCTCAAGATCCACTCCTGGTTTAATTGTTTACTCACTCTTATCTTTGCAGCTCACCCCTACCAGGAGGGATTGGCACTCTTACTGGATATGTGGCCTTCTGGACTGTTTATCAGACTTGAATTCTGTCTCAGCCTTCACACCTGCTTAATATTTCCAGCACTATCTTTATCAAAAATTTTACAAATTTGGAGAAAAAATGAATAATAATTAAAAGAATCTTACAAATTCCCTAGGGCAAGTAAGGTCAGTCCTGAACACACCATTGGGGGGGGGGCTTGCGACATCCCTTTTCTCAAAACGTGGTGTTCTTACTAGCCAGATATGGATCCACCGAAGAGGTAGAGCAACCGCAGATTTGCACACCACCACCGATACCGACAGAAAACACGGCAGCTAAACCAGCAAGGAAAAGAGAAGAGACGTCAAGTACAGAACCCACAACAAAACGGAAAACACAGTCAGACCCTCAGCACCGCAGCGCACACACACACACCCATAGACACTGATGAGCAAATTAACCACTTTTTATAACTGTCAAAAATTGAAAAAAGATGCGTGATAAGCACTAATGCACTGTAAACCCGGATTTGATATCTAATTAAACAATCAATTACAATGTACTAAATAATTTTGAGTTTGATTGCATTACTATTAAAGACACGTATATTATCCTAATTTGTAATAAAATATACTTGCATTTGATAGTAATGTAATATGTAAATAAATTTACGTTTAATCGCTTAAAAATAGTGAGTTTTAGCCTTGACCACGCCTCTTTATCTCCATAGCGACCGAGTTGGAAGTTGATGATTGGCTGTTTCTTCAGGCAACACACGAGATGAATGTGCATGCGCCATTTAAGTTATTTCACCCGCCTGATTCGACCACAAATCATTTTCCACATCTTCTTCTTGCATTGTTGTTTTCCCCTCACTCGAGAGGCTGATTGTGAGCCGTTAAAATATTAACTTGATACAAGTTTTATCACCTGTTACTTTGACGCCCATTAACGGAGCTGTTGTAACGGACGCTGCCCCGCATGAACCTCCCGCTGCGCCGAGGCCGCTTCAAGCAGGTGAGACGGGAGGGCGACGGGTCGGATTGCTGTACCACAGTCTACTTTTTTTTGCTGTATTTTGCATTCGATGGGCTGAGTGTGGCAGTATTGAAACTTCGTTGTAATGTTCAACAATTTGAATCTCACCTGCTAAGTTAGCTAGCTAACTGGGAACATGAACGCGCATTTAACGTAATTTCACCCGCCAAGTTAGCTAGCTAACGTGTATAACGTCGTCTTATCACTCTTTCTGCTGTTTTTGAGCAGTACAACATGATGTTTTAATTAGTTTGATGGTCACCTGTAAGATAATTTAGCCACCTTATTATTTCATGGGCTGTATATTGTATTCTTTATGGATTACTTGGAATTTAACTTTTACTTTAAAGGTTTACAGAATGGTTAACTTTATGCACATGACGAAGCAATAACATGATAATATTAATGTTAAATGTTTCACTGGCTTGACCATATTCATTAGTATAATGTAACTTATTATAATGTACTTTGCCAATCAAAAAGACACATTACTAAACTTTTGTATGGCATTAACATTACCCAGTTCAAAGTAAATATCAAAATACAGAGTGCAGATGCATAGTTGTGATAAATTTGCTTAAGTTCCTGGTTTTTATTTGTTTTGTTTTTGTATCGCAGGTGACAGGAAGAGATGCTTTGGAAGTGTAAGTATTGCCCTGTTAACTGTGAAAAGAGAGCACAGTTATTTAAACATTATAGGCTAAAACATGGAAGTTATGCAAGAACAGAACCATTTCCTTGTTTACATCAGGAATGCCTGTGTACATTTAGATCGCTCAATGCACTAAAAGTACACTTATCCCGCCTTCACACCTTCACATTATCTAACTGTCTAATTATAGTATATCTTCTCTTTGTCAATCTGTTTTTTTTTTTCTGTTAGGATGTAACTAATGAGGACTTGTGCAGTAAAACTCCAGTGGGAATCCTCTGCATAGATCAAGAAAAACCTCAGCTCAACCCATCCAGGGTGGGCATCATCTTGGAAGGAAGTGTGGTGATGGATAAACTGGCCAACATGCCTCAGGCCTTCTGTGTCCTTTTTGGACTTATATATGGCCTGCACCTGGACTACCCCAAGTGCATGAAAAACACTTTCTGCTTTATTCAGCAGGTAATGCTCAAGCTGGGTAGGGGTGAGCTAGCGCCCAAAATTCAAACTTTGAAAAATCAACTTGCATTGTAAAGCAGTAGTTCCAGATATCAGTGATTTATTTGTATTGCTACACTTTTGAAATAGCATTTAAAAATTTTGCTTTAAAAAAAAAAAAAAGAAGCAAACTGGTGTGCAGTATTTGCAGTGTATGTTAGATGGTATGTTTTATGGCCTGTTGGCAGTAGCATCATAATGGGGCTCCCGTTATTTATTTATTTTTCTTTTTCAAAATAAATGTCATAATAGACTTTATTCATGTTTCCACACGATGATAATGGGGCAAACCAGAGTTAAGAGAATGTGCCTCATATTATACCAGTTTTGTTGTGATTCTAAGGTACTGAGTAGTTAGTTGGGCATTACCTGCTTTAATAATTTACATGGCGAAGCACCAATATCAGATCAGTTCTTACTTAATAGCAGATGCATGATTTTGCTATACTTTGAAGTTGTTTTATGTGAAATATGTTTTTAGGACTTGAATAAACACAGCTTTTAAGCTTGGTGCACCATTTAAAGCAGGAGTTTCTAAACTGTAACTAGCTGCCAGTGGCTCTGTTTCTGAGAAGTCCAACAGGCAATGATTCAATTGTTTACAAAATATGCAATGATTAAACATCTCTTTAAATAATAATAAAAAAAATGTTTGTAAGACATGACGTGGTCTAGAATTTCATGTTTGAAATTTAAATAAAACAAAAAGAATACACTGTTTTGCTTTTTTTATATATATTTTTTAAATAATTTAAATGCCTAATTTAAAAGTTTAATAGAAATAAAACATTCTTACTTTAACTTAAGATATTAAGTGGTGTGGTTGGGTAAAGCAGTTGATATTACAAACAATTTTGAGTTAAATCAACTTGGAATTGAGTGCATTAAACTTTAAGTAACTAAGTGGAATAACTGGACAAAACATTTATATTATAAAAGATTTTAAGTTGAATAAACTTAGTCTTTAAGTTAAACTTACTTAAGTTTTCATTACACATTACTTAATTTTTTTTAAGGCAACCGGTTTCCTCAAATTTTTTAAGTAAATTCAACTTGTCTGTGCTTACAGTGTGACTGATGAACAAAAGAAACTGCAAAAAAACAATGCAATAAGTAAAAAAAAAAAAAAAAAAAAACACTTCCACACAGGGGGAAGCAGAAATGGACAGCAGCTAAACTAAATCTATAAACTTTGAACAGGACTGTAAAATCAATTAACAAAATTTTAATTAATTAATTTTTTTAAACTAAAACTGGAAAAATGAGGTGTTAATGGTGGGGAAGGGGTGGGGGCTTAGTGGGAATTATTTCTAATAAAAAAAAAAAAACATGGGAACATACTTCAGTATGAATACAGATATTTATTGTACTTTTAAGCTGAGTAATAGTAATAGTAAAAATATATATATATATATATATATATATATATATATATATATATATATATATATATCCTTTAATAAAACGATGTACTCATGCACCTCCTACCTTTGACTACATATAATAATTGTACACTTTTTGGCAGTTCATGTTACAATAATGAGTCACCATTGTTTGAATTTTATCTTCTCTTGGTGAACATTCAAATACTTTGAAACCGTTCATCACTTGCATGGACTAAACACTTGAGTCTGATCAGATTCATCATCTATATGTTAAACATTACAGTTCATAAAACGTGTCAATGAGATCTTTTTAGAATATGATTATTAAACAATATTTAAATACTTATGATTATGATCAGTCTATGGTTATTGAGTCTAAGTATGTAAGTGGTATTACTCTCATGAATTCCCATATTGGTTACCCTCTGCCTCACCTATACCCCTACAGCGTATGCCAAAAACCACATCTCTATTGGATTTGTGAGAGAAAACTGATGTCATTATATAGGAAAAGAATTTTGATCCGTATTTGTCAGAGTGTCACTCAGGGCTGGGCTCAATCTGTGGACAATCAGATTCTGTCCGAGTGAGATCAATAAAATATCACGAGATGATGAGAGGCCTTTGGCAGATGTCCAGTAAGGTTACAGAAGTTCTTTTGAGATAAGACATGACTGAAAGAGTTTATAATGAAGAGAATCTTAATCAAATGAAATCAGTGAAATGTTTGATTAGTCGTTATTTTGTCGTTTTTGCATCATGATGGTGAGTCAAGAAGAATCGGTCTGTCTGATTCCTCCCATGAAAATGTATCCATTAATCAGTAAATTCATTTCTTCATTTTTATTCAGATAGATATCAGATATCTAAGGATGGTTTAGAGTTTGGTGAGACTTCAGATCTCCATCTCTTTGCCCTCATGCTAACAGTGCGATTAAAGAAGGCTATAGACTGTGCAATGTCTAATCAAGAACAGCGATTAAGAATCTGTGCAGTAAGAGCCTGACTGAAGACTTCCAGCTTTCTCTGAAGAAATGAAGCAATATCGCTGTAATTGCGAAAGGCCAAGTGGTGTCATGTGGTGAACTCTCCAAACAAAATGTTTTAAATGCCATGTTCTTGTAGCTTTTCACTTTTCCACGCTTTTTAAAAAATCTATTTCTTCTTTTTTTTGCCTCTCTAACAGACCTTCTTCTGCTGTGTATTTGAGAAAGCTCTTCCCAGCTGGCATTATGGATGTCGCTTCTTCCCGGCACTCTGATGTCTCGAGTGGCTTTTAGACGCAGCAGGGATCCATCAGCCCCTGACAATATAGATCAAGGATGCTTCAGGTCGCTGATCTGCAGGTGATGTGATGTTGTGCCCTGATCAGGGATGAAACATTAAGTGTGTCTTTTTCCTGAGCACAGTCCTATTGAAGTCTCAGTTTACAGGTTTATATGAACACACTCACTCGAATGTGCTAATAGTTTGGTAGTAACACGGATATTTGCATGACTAATGCTCCACACAATCAAATGTAAATCTTTTCAGTAAGGATACTGTGCTTATATATATATATATATATAGAGAGAGAGAGAGAGAGAGAGAGAATCACCAGTGTCAGTGTTCTGGACCGGTCAATTAACCCTGTGTCATGGGTCTAGCTGGTTGTAGTTGCTAGACCGGCTGATGTTGCCATGGGCATATATGGCAGGCATGAAGGCAGAGGGGTTCAACAGAGAGTCTTTTATTTAAACAAACAACTCAAAAACAGAACAAAGGAACTAAAACAACAAACTCAAACTAGGGCTCAGGAAAAACACAGGAACAGGAGCTGACACAGGGAATCGACAGAGAACTAGGGATGAGGAAACATGGAGCCGGAGCTAACTAAAGACACAGAGGGGAACTAGAGGCAGGGACTGGAGAGACAGGACTGGAGGCACAGAGACTGGAGAGACAGGACTAGACAGGAGACAGGGCTAGGGGCACAGAGACTGACAGGAACTAGACTAGCTGGGTTAGTGAGGTTAGTAGCTACATGTTGTACTGGGGACACTGGAGGCTGACCTAACCGGGTTAGTGGCTAATGGTGTTAGTACTGACCTAGGGGACCAGAAGACAAAAGGCAGGGCACACATGAGGCTATACCAAACTCGTGGCTAACCTACTAGTGACCAGAACCACTGGCAGTCACTCCCACTAGAGATTAGCCTACTGGAGGCTAACCCTACTAGGGGCTGACCCTACTAGCCATCAAGGCCTACTAGCAGCTAACCCTGCTAATGGCTAAGCCCTCATGTGGCTACACATACAAGGGAAATAGACCAGAAGACAGAACAGTACTTACACAGGACACAGGAGGAGACACAGCCTAACTACACAGTGAACAAAGCAGCTCCATGAATCCACAGACACAAGGAACATCAAGGAAACAAAACTAGAGCCCTCTGAAAACAAAGGTTACAAAACATAAACCAAATATAAACTTAAAGTAACGAAAATTAATGCCCACATGATGGTAATACATACAAACAAAAAACCACCAACAGACAAACAGACAATGCTCGACCCAGTTTCCCAGAACAAACTGCTATTTATAGAAGGTTTTAATGAGCCACCTCAGTTCAGGTGCGCCTCATCACCTGACTGAGGTGCCTTCTGGGAAACTGAGTCAACCAACAGGAACTACACAGAAAGACAGACAGACATGAACAGTGACCTCTAGTGGAGGTTCCTAACACCCTGTTAATATCCACCACTTCCATACACCGCTGTTATATCAGTTTATATTGAGCAAGTAGCAAAGATTTTTTTTTTTCTGAGACTGGTTTTGTTCTGACCAATGTGCAGGCAAAACCTTTATTTTATTGATACACGTAGATTCTCAGCAACAAATGAGCACAAAACTGCACCACAGCTTGAAATTGTAGAATGGCTATTCAGAATCTTTAAAAAAAAAAAAACAAACAAACAAAAAAAAACAGACATTTCTTTTGTCTAGGCATGAAATAAGGAGCTTATTATTAGAGTCATCATAATTACAACTAATTCTAGTGTATAGATTCAATCATAAATCTGTGCCTGATTGTTTAGTCAAGTCACCGTGCAAAAGCATCACAGCACAACATTAAGCTGACAGCTCGCGTTTGAATAACTGCACAGAAATAAACATGGAAAAAACATTGTTACACACTTTTATATTTACAATCATCACAGAGTTAAAGCCATCATCACAACAGCTTCACACACTCGCGCGCGCACACACACACACACACACACACCCTGTATAAGAGATGAGACACAGTTTTACTACAAGCTCATCACACATCGGCTCCATGTCACAAGCGCCGCTTTAAACCCAGTCCAATGCCTTCTTGTAGCCAAGGACGCTTCAACACACTTTAATGAGATGGCTGTTTTACTTCTTTTCCTAGACAAGACGTCTTCCTACAGTGTTACTGTAAGTGCAAATGAAACCATACATTTTGCTGGTATGCTGGTGCTGGTATGCTGGTCACTTTACCGATGCTGGTCCACAGCGTACATTTTAGTGCCATGATACTGGTGCTGGTATGCTGGTCCAGCCCCCATAACAAGGGTTAAGTAATTGGTTAAATTGCAGTATAGATTTTTTATATTTGTCTAATTATTATGAATAAATGGAGTTGTTGCAGGAATGTAACATTCTCGTCATTCTTATCATCCTTGTTCTCAGTCCAGGTGTTTCCTTGGATTTTTCCATCTCCATCTTTCTTTGAAGCACTGTGTAAGATCTATGAGGGGACACTCTGACATTTACACCATAGTTTGGACGAATCAGTCCCTAAAAGAAACCCTGATGAAAACCCTGTGAACTCCTGCTAATGCAGAGTGAGTGAAGGAAAGCTCACCGCTAGGATTAGAAACATTTTTAAACATAGTTGCAAGCAACTATGAAGCGGGCCCAAGCACCTTGCGCCATCGTCTCCCAGGTGCACGACACAACCTGTGTGTTTTTGAGCACGTTAAGACCTTCAGGAAGCCATTGGTGCCCAGGTGCAACACACAGCTTGCCGCACATCAAACACTATGTAATATGGCTGATGTCAGCTTGGGCCCTAAATATCTGTCATGTTAATAAAGCATCACTTAAACATTTGAACCATGCGCGTGTATTTAGTTAGTGTGTGACCTGGGTAAGTTAGTGTTGTGTGTGTGTGTGTGTGTGTGTGTGTGTGTGTGTGTGTGTGTGTGTGTGTGTGTGTGTGTGTTTAATCTCTATGCTGGAAAAAAAAAAAAAAAAACATCACACTACAGTGAAAAAAGTGAAACTGCTGTGTCGTTGATACAAATAATTTTTCTTCATTGATCTGATGGAACATTTTGGTTTCCTATACGAAACGATTATTTTTACTTTGCTTAAAAGCAGACATCGCAGCCCCTGGTTCGCCGTGTCACATGATCTCACGACGTAGCATTACGGCATCCTGAAATCACGTTCACCTGGCAGCCATAGTTTTCCAAAGAAAACTCTTTTTAATCCAAGTTAGAAAGCAAACTCATGTAATTTCAAGGTTAATTGTGTCTCTTCCATGAGCAAATGTATTATTGAACAACTTTATATTTATAGATTGAGTTTTGCGAGTTTTGGCTTATGAGATGACATAAGCCATAAATTCCCTAGGAAGAGTATATCAAATTCCTTTGTTTTGTTTTTTTTTGTTTGTTTGTTTTTGTTTTTTTAAATGACCCAAAATAACTAACTTTTTGTTGAGTTAATCCCATAAGTGTGAAACTTGCTTAGCTCAATGAGCTCTAAATGTGTACCGGGTTTCACATGCATACATTCAAGTGTGTATGAGCTATGCTGCAAAATCTCGTGTGAGGGCCCTGGGCTCCACCCCTGGCCCAGATTCTCAGGCATCCTAATGGCAGCATATTCCAACCTGTCTGCTGATTTTGCTTTTGAGCATGTTAATTCCCCCAAATAACCAGAATACAGTGGAACCTTGGATTGCGAGTAACACAGTTTGAGTGTTCTGCAAGACGAGCAAAGATTTTTAATACATTTCTAATTGGAAACTGAGCGAAAGTATTGGTTTACGAGTGAAGAGTATCATGTATCAAATGTATGAGCTTCTTATTTTGACACCGAGCGGCAAGTGATCATAACAGCCAATGATTTTTCTCTCTCTTGCACTGTGCAATTGTGGGTAATCGTCTCCCCTGCTCCCCTGGGTCTTAGTGCTCGTCCCTTACTGATATAATCAACGTCTCCCTCTCTGTTTCATCATGTCTCATATGTGTGTGCACGCACGTAATTTGACACCTACACACACACTCTTCTTTTCACACACGCACACACTCTCTGCTCTCTCGCCTGTGAGCGTCTAATTTGACACAGACGCACACACTCTTCTCTTCACACACGCACACACTCTCTGCTTTACACAGAAAACTCAGCTCTGTCACGATTCTTTTCAAAGGTAAGGTGCTGGTTAATTTTTTTTTTTACTTTACAGCAGTGATTTCGTTAGTCTGCGCTCATGCGAGAGTCATTACATTGATTTCTTTTTTCCCCGTTAAAACAGTGTTTCCATTGCGTGTGTGTTTGTTGTGAAACTTAAAAAGTGAGTTGGGGGGGGGGGGGGGAGTTTTACTCTGTAAGACTGGTTAATTTGTTGTATTTTTACTTTTTGTATTGTATCAATTATTTTTATGTATTTATTTTTTTGGGCTGTGGAACGAATAATTTGGGTTTTCATTATTTCTTATGGGAAAATTAGATTTGGTTCCGGAATGAATTATGCTTGTAATCCAAGGTTCCACTGTAATGAAAAAAAAAAAAAAACATTGAAGAACAAGGGGGCACTTACAACCTATGACGACATAAAGTGATGTCATAGAACTTGGGCCCTAATAATCCAGAAAAAAGAGGGCCTTCACACACACACACACACACACACACACAATAACATGTTCATGAACACTTTCAGAAATCTGAACAATATGACATCAGCAATTTGGTGATGACATCATAGCGACAGCATGACGTCATAGTGCTTGGGCCCTTATAATAATTCTTAGAAGAACAAGAGAGTCCTTTACAAAATGTGACATCAGCACTATTAGACATCAACACTTTCATGGCAATGACATAATAGCCATGATGCCTGATGTCATAGTGCTTAGGCTCAAATAAGCAACTGTAGAGGAACATGTGGAAATGAAATAATAATAACGTTGTTGCTGGTCGCCAAAACAGACCATCCAGTCCACACATACAAGCTTGGCACAGATTTTATGCCAGTTGCAATGTTTGGGACTAGAACTGCATCCAGTGGCTGGGGTTTGGGCACTAGCTGGGAATGGAACCCAGGCCTTCCACATAGCAGGTGAAGCACCTACCACTGAGCCATTAGTGCCCTAAAATAATAAAGTCATTTTCTGTTATAATCAGAGTAACTTCACTATCTCTTGACTGTGATAATTGTTTGTCTGTTACAATCACTGTCAGTGTGTTTAATTGATTGTCTGGATATAAATAAGGACTCAGAAGATCAAACATTCAGCTCTAATAGTTTTCCAGAAAGACATGTTCATTAAATATATTAATTATTTTTGCTCCAATTAAAATTCTGAACCAATCTGCGCTGATGAATTCATGCCTTATTTATGCTTGTCTTTATTGGAGGTTAATCAACTGCCATGTGCAAAAAAGCAAAGCAGAAAGTTCTCTTAATTAGACTTTAGAATTACACTTCATTTGGAAGTTCATTGTAAATATCGTACGTGTTGCCTAAATATTTTTCAAGCGATGCTGGCGAATTGAAGGCTTTGAAACTTTTGAGCCTTAATGTGACTTTTGTTTGACTTTTCATGAAAGAGAGATGAAGCTGAATGTCTAAGTGAGATTTGCATTGTTATTAGAGAATGACGTTCATCTGTGTTATAAATGTTAATTTGATTATAGGTTCAGTCAGAAGGCAATACACTCAATCACTCAATAGAGTTGTAATTTAGATTCATTAATCAATTAATTATAAATAGTTTAAGTGCAAATAGATCTCTCAAGACCAAGACTGCTGTAGTGGACAGATCCTGGGAATTTCCTAGGAAAAGCAGATTCCCCATCCATGGGCAAAAAGTAGGAATTCTGCATCGTCAAACATTTCATTCCTCTCTTGCAGTGTTCCTGGGAATTTCATGGATCACTCGGGTGTTTAGTATCAAACCAGAGAGGAGACAAATGTGCACCCCGAGTAAAAGTGTGTGCGCAGGAGAACTTGTCAGGGTTGATTTTACTACGCGTAGCTCTTTCCTGAACCGCTGCTAACTCATCAGTTCTGACGAAAAATGGATGAGACACAGAGCTCAGTGAGTCATGACTGAATTTTTCGATCACACTAAATATCAGGCGGTGCTGATATTCACCACACGTGGAGATGCCATCCTTTGGAGAACTTCTCCACATTCTTTTCAGCATGATCCTCGGATACGGTTCACCCAAAACGAAACCCAAGCACTTTGTTTTCTTGCAGACCAGGCAGCAGATCATTCTCAGAATAGAAACTAGCTTTCACGCTTCCCCGAACATACAGAACTCTCAGGGCAAAAGGTGCCGATTCTAAAACATTAATGAAGAAGTGGTGTAAATGAGTGTAAAACAGCGTACGGTGAGAACCAGCTGGTGCTTTCTCATGTTCGCGAAATAAGAATATTAATCATGGAGAACAGTGTTTTTAGTTTTTCCACTTAACAGCTTACAATCATGTCTACAAAGAGCGTGGTGCAGATGAAGCTATCCGATGGCCTGGGTGTGTCATGAGGCAAAGAGTAGAAGCAGGGAGGAATGATGATAATGGAATGTGTTCAATCCAGAGCTCATATGAAGATAAAATGCATGAGTGGTTTCAAAGACACTGGGTAACACTGGAAATCGGTGCAGTTTGAGTACAGCACTAAGGAATTCTTGGCTTGTTTAATGTTACTGAAGATCAGGAGAGGTTTGACTCTGGTTAATCAGCACAAGCTTGTCTGTTTCATTCAGAACACAAGGTTTGGAAACCAGTGGAGTTTAGAGGAGAGGAGAACCCATAGCACTGTTAAATCACGTTCGTGTTTCTCAGTACGCTGAACGGCTGTGTTTGGTGTCTTATTCACATCACATCAGCCTGGTTAGGGAATTTATGTTTATAGAAGCTATAATGTAGGATTATACAGTATAATGCATGAAAAGAGGAAAGTAAGAAACCTGAGCGTTAATTCCTGGCAGGAACACATGCTCGGTGTGTTGTGTTTTATTCTTATTGCTGATCATCCTGATAGAGAGTATTATGATAATTCCACTGGCTGAACACCTCCCAGAGAAATGAAATGAATCAGAGATAAATACACACCTAGTTTATAGGTGGTACAGAATCAATTGGACATTAAACCATTGTAAAAGTATAATTTCTCTGAGACATCTTCTAAAGCGTCATCTCTATTTTATTCAGAGGTGGAAAGAGTACTACTCAAGTAAAAGTCCTGTTACTTCAGTGACGTTTTACTGAAGTACAAGTAAAGTTACCATTATAAAAATCTACTCAAGTAAAAGTAAAAAGTAGCTCATAAAAAATTTTACTCAGGAGTAAAAGTTACCGAGTTACTTTAATTTTTTTTATTTATTTTTTTTAACAGCGGGTGGGATGAGGCATTCCAGCGTAGTTCAAAAAACATGAGCAGATATGAATCTCAAACTAGTTGTTTCTAACTGAAGGAACAGCTTTGCATAATAAAGCTGTTGTCTTTCTTGTGCTTGAAAATCAAAGTGGTCACTTAAATATGGCGTCACGTCCCAGTCTAGTGTCGCCGAACAGCAAAGGAACGGTTCAGGGTTCTATTATAAACTGTATGGAAATGGTGGTATACGGCAGAAAGAACTAGATCCAGTCATTAACTGATGAAATAATGAGGTTTGTGTTGTTTACAAAAAAATACAGACACACACACACACACACACACACACACACACACACACACACACAGACACACAACAGGAGGAAGGTCAGATTCAGGGTGGACCCAGGCCAAAGTAATAAACTAAATGGTATTTATATTTAGTAGCTGCAAAAAAACAACAACAAAAAAAACAAACACAAACAAAACTCCAGGTCCCTTCCCTGACTCCCTAAACCAAAAACAGTGAATAAATTCCCTCTTCCCAAAATAAATGGCAGCCACGCCCCTACTACTGCTGAGTGCCCAAACATACAGTGAAATTATCTACAAATATATACAAAGACCAACCAAATCAATAATCAAAGTCAATGGGAGACACAAAGTCAAAACCAAACACCAAACCGCCAGAATCACAATCTCTCTCCTCTTTCCCGCGTCTCTCTCCGGTTTATATCTGGCGGCGCTGGTTGATGACGTCACTCTCAGGGCGGAAGCGGCCGTGTGGAAGGTCAGGTAGACGCCGATGTGGGGAAACAGTCAGAGAACCTGGAGTGGAGTCTGGAGCGGCGCGCGACCAGGACACGAGACACACGCGCGCGCAGAATAAAGCAGAATATTTTTATTATACAAATATACAAATAATAATAATAAAAATATACAAAGCAGAATATTTTTATTTTTATTTTTGCATTTTTACAAAACTTCAAACAAAACATACTTAAGTAAAAGTCAAATTACAGATTTTAAAAACTACTTTAAAAAGTAGAAGTACACAAAAAAGCTACTCAATTACAGAAACGCGAGTAAATGTCACTCGTTACTGTCCACCTCTGGTTTTATTACTCTGGACGTGTTGAGCCTGTGAGCAAAACTCTTAACTTTGAACTGTTTCCCCTGAGGGTGTTGGATTACACTCTGCTGTAAACACAGACACCGAACACAATTACACAGAAAACACGTCTCTGACAATGAACTGATGTGTCATGTGACACAACCCTGAAAGATGGATTGGATGCTGTAAAAAAACAAAACAAAAAAACATATACATATATATATATAAACAGAAAAGAAAAATGCCTTGGGTAACTTTCAAGAGCAGGAAATAATAATTGGAAAGCAAACATTATTATTATTTTTTTATTTATCAGAAAATAACTTTACGGCATCAGCTGTCCAATTAAAGGTCATTATCAAACCTGCCCTTGATCTTTAAGATTCAGGAAACATTGTAGCTCAGCAGCTATGTTCACATCTACATAGGATTATTCTACACAAACTGTATCAATCAGTGTTTAGGCCTCATCACAGCACATAGACATCACTTGCTAAAGGAGTAAATGACCTCCTATTGGCCTCTGAACAGGATTGCATCTCTATGCTTGTGTTACTCGACCTCAGTGCAACTTTTGACACCATTGATCGTGCTATTTTCCTTCACTGATTAGAAAATGTAGTAGGAATTAAGGGAATGGCCCTCTGCTGGCTCAGATCCTATTTGACTGATCGTTATCAGTTTGTAGATTTGAAGAAGAAGTGGAGTTTGGTGTGCCATAGGGTTCAGTTTTAGGCCCACTTCTTTTTTCTCTTTACATACTACCTCTGGGCAACATAATTCGTAAGTATGGTATTAGTTTTCTTTGTTATGCTGATGGCTCACATTTATATGTCGCAGTTAAACCAGATGAGAAAAAAAAAAAAAACAGCTTAATAAATTTGAGCAATATGTGAAGGACAAAAAAACACCAAAAATTAACTTCCTTCTGCTTAATCATGATAAGACAGAAGTTCTAGTCATAGCATCGCATGCAGCTAGAACCATGCTTTTTGATCATACTGTATAGTGTAGTGTTCCACCAAGTTAAACACTAAAAGACCTTGGTGTGATTATAGATTCCAGTCTTTCATTTCAAGCACGTGTAGATAATATTACCAGGATGAATCCTAATCCTTTCTAATTCCTTTCCTTGAATTATTTCCAAGATAAGGACTATAAAATCCACTAACTCAGCAAAACCAGATGAGAAAAAACAGTTTTCTAAAATTGAGCAGTCTGTGCAGGACATACGAGATTGGATGTTAATTAATTTTCTTCTGCTTGTCATTCCAGGGTCATTGGTTAATTAAATCACACTAATATAAAGGATAAAGCAGAGGGCTAGATGTTGGGTCTCCTTGTTTCACCACAGAAATAATTGGACGATCTTTCAGGGCTCAATATTGTGCTATTGTTTACCTCTTTCTGACAGACCTCTAGTTTAAATATTGTTTACATCAAAATATTGAGATTTTCTGATGCTTGTCGGAGCTGTGGTGGGAAGCTTTACTGACGTTGAACATCCTGTTTGCCCTTTCAATTGGCTCAGAATGGCTGAAAGATCCTCTTGCAGGATGTGGACTCTAATTTTTTTAAATAGTCTTCAAAAATAATAACACTAGCTAGAAAATTGCTAGTTTTTCAAAATGGTTATGATGCTGTAATGTAAAAGAATTAGTAAGATAGTGATGAGCATCTGGTCTCCAGGGCTCATATTCACAAAGCTTTGTTTAGCCTAAAAGTTGCTACTAGTGATGAAATTCTAAGAACAATCTTAGAATTACGGCATTTTCTTCGAATTCCCTCTTAAATTTAGGAATAAATCTTAGTAAAGATAAAAATGACTCACAAACCATCTTAGCCCTAAAAACAGCTCCTAAGGTAAAAATTGTTCAGAGTAGAGAGGAGGACTTTTAAGAGGCTTAAGAGTTTCTATAGCAGAGGACAAAACGGCGGACGGAAGAAATGTTCCTCGAACACTGAATGGTCGTGAGTTAATTAAACGCTACAGATTGGATCACGATGGGATAATGCTTGTGGTCGAACTTATCAGAGATGTGCTCACATCTCCCACTCAACGTAGTAATGCCATACCGCAAGACATGAAAGTGATTACAACACTGAGATATTCGGCAACTGGAAAAATCCAACAGTGCAGTAGTGACGACTTGTGTCTGTCACAACCTTCCGTCAGCAGAGTGATCACACAAACTATTGAAGCGCTCTCACAGTCTCATATAGTGACACTGCTCATTTCCACTGGACGTTCACACTCTGCAGGCTCACGAAAGGGCCTTCATGGACATAGGGGGGTTTCCCGGAGTCGTCGGTGTAATTGATGGGACACACATCTGCATAATCGCACCATCGGAAAATTAAGATGTTTTTGTCAACAGAAAGAGGTTCCACAGCATCAGTACACAACTTGTTTTCAGTGCAGATTACGAGGTTTTAGACATTGTTGCAAAGTGGCCAGGCTCAACACATGATGCCAAAATACTGTCCGAGAACAGCTTTTTGAAGGACGTTATGTGCCAGTTAACTGTCATTTGTTAGGGGACAGTGGCTGTCCATGCAAACCATGGCTCCTCACACCTTTTCTCCACCCAGACCCAGGACCACACCTAAACTACAACAGGTACTAAACAGTAGACTAACAGTGAATCATTGTGTATGAAAATAAAGTGTAGTTACAAATGTGCTCGAATATACTACAAACAAGAGAAGGCTCTTTAATCGAACATGTCCATATTATTGTTGAGTACATTAGGCCACCTTAACTTATATCTTTTGATATTTTCTCTTTTAGAGCCCACAAGAAAAGCAGGAGGAGCAGGAAGTGCACCCGTCACCAGGTAAGGTCTGCCTGTGCAGTGCTTCACAACATCTGCAAAGCATGACAAATCCCCGAACCTCTCGAAAGCAGCCATGATAACGGTGATGAAGACATTCAGTTTACCCACGTGTCCCAGAGTGGGCTTCATCACAGAGCTCAATTGACAAATTTGCAGAAATTTTAGGTAAGTGACAGTAACTGCTGGCTGTAGCCCATTGAACAAACATTCCATACAACTATAGTTGAACACAAATGCTGTTATAAAGACCACATGACCATAATACACTTTATATTTTAGCAGCTCAATTCTTAGCTTATAATACTCCTCCTGTAAACGGAGAACTTTTTTTTTTTTTTTTGCGCTGTGTGAGAGTATCAAATTTCGATCTCCAACTTTCTGTCCAGCAGGGATGGTGTTGAGGTGGCTGCAGCAGGCTGGCTTACAGTATCTGATACACTGGCTGAGGGTCGCACACCTGCGACGTTGACGGTCACGGTTCCTCCGACGGTTCCATGCTGCAAAAAATGCAGAAAACAATTCGTTTGTTCATTGTTTTGGCTGTTGTTCACATGCGAGTGCATAAAAGATGGCACATTGTCTATATATTAAACAGCACTTGTTCTTGACGAATAAAATTCGACTTGAATTTGAAATGCCACATGCACAGTCATACACTGTATGGTATGCAGTGAAATGCATATACGACTGCCTATGATCGTAAAAATAAAAGCTTATTAATAGGAAATAATTATGAATAAAAAGAAATACAATAGAAAATAAATTTAGCTAGGATAAAAATGTTCTGCACAATATAGAAAATAGAGAAATTTGTCCAAGTACATTAAATACAGTTTCGACTACCTGAGACCTAGTTGTTTAGCAGGTGGTCCTAAATCTAAAAACACAGTAGCTTAAGTGTATTCAATTGGAAATTGGTTGCTTTAAAAGTAGACACATTTTCAACAGTTGGCTATTTTAATTAACTTTAATATATTTTGCCTAAGGCTCGATTCCCGTCTCTGTGTGCATGGAGTTTGCATGTTCTCCCCGTGCTTGGTGTGTTTCCTCCGGGTTCTCCGGTTTCCTTCCACAGTGCAAACACATGTAGGTTAGGCTAATTGGTGTTCCCAAATTGCCCGTAGTGTGTGAATGAGTGAGTGTGTGTGTGTGTGTATGTCTGTTCCATGCGATGGCTTGGCACCCATGCGATGGCTTGTCCAAGTGAGTGAGTGAGTGAGTGAGTGTGAGTTTTCAGCTGCATCTAATGCATGATTTGCTATGCATTGTTGAGGAACATAATGGTGATGCTTTCAAGGTTTTTTGACATAGTAATGATTGTGAGTACACTACCAGTCCCAACTTGGGGGTGGATCTATTATGCTTTGGGGTTGTGTTGCAGCCAGTGGCATGGAAAAATTAAACAGGTGGAGGGAGGAATGGATTCCACTAAATACCAGCAAATTCTGGAAACAAACAGCACACCATCTGTAAAAAAGCTGAAGCTGAATAGATGATGGTGTCTACAAAAGGACAATGATCCTAAACATACACACGTGGACAAAACTGTTGGTACCCTTCGGTCAATGAAAGAAAAACTCACAATGGTCACAGAAATAACTTTAATCTGACAAAAGTAATAATAAATAAGAATTCTATGAATGTTAACCAATTTAAGTCAGACATTGCTTTTCAACCATGCTTCAACAGAATTATGAAAAAAATGAACTCATGGAACAGGCCTGGACAAAAATGATGGTACCCCTAACTTAATAGTTTGTTGCACAACCTTTTGAGGCGATCACTGCAATCAAACGATTCCTGTAACTGTCGATGAGACTTCTGCACCTCTCTGCAGGTATTTTGGCCCACTCCTCATGAGCAAGCTGCTCCAGTTGTTTCCGGTTTGAAGGGCGCCTTTTCCAGACAGCATGTTTCAGCTCCTTCCAAAGATGCTCAATAGGATTGAGGTCAGGGCTCATAGAAGGCCACTTTAGAATAGTCCAATGTTTTCCTCTTAGCCATTCTTGGGATGTTTTTAGCTGTGTGTTTTGGGTCATTGTCCTGTTGCAAGACCCATGACCTGCGACTGAGACCCAGCTTTCTGACACTGGCCAGCACATTTCTCTCTAGAATCCCTTGATAGTCTTGAGATTTCATTGTACCCTGCACAGATTCAAGACACCCTGTGCCAGATGCAGCAAAGCAGCCCCAGAACATAACAGAGCCTCCTCCATGTTTCACAGTAGGGACAGTGTGCTTTTCTTCATATGCTTAATTTTTCTGAGCTGTGATGTGCCTTGGCAAAAAGTTCTATTTTTGTCTCATCTGTCCATAGGACATTCTCCCAGAAGCTTTGTGGCTTGTCAACATGTAGTTTGGCATATTCCAGTCTGGCTTTTTTATGATTTGTTTTCAACAATGGTGTCCTCCTTGGTCGTCTCCCATGTAGTCCACTTTGGCTGAAACAACGACGGATGGTGCGATCTGACACTGATGTTCCTTGAGCATGAAGGTGCATCTAGCTGCTTGGAAATGGTCTTATAGCCTTTACCTTTAACATGCTTGTCTATAATTTTCTTTCGAATCTCCTGAGACAACTCTTTCCTTCGCTTCCTCTGGTCCATGTTGAGTGTGGTACATACCATGTCACCAAACAACACAGTGACGACCTGGAGCCCTATATATAGGCCCACTGACTGATTACAAGATTGTAGACACCTGTGATGCTAATTAGTGGACACACCTTGAATTAACATGTCCCTTTGGTCACATTATTTTCAGTATTTTTTTTATTATTATTAATTTTGTCAGATTAAAGTTATTTATGTGACCATTGTGAGTTTGTCTGTCATTGACTGAAGAGTGCCAACAATTTTGTCCACGTGTGTACCTCAAAATCCACAATGGAATGACTTTTCCATTACTTGTGGCCTTTTTTCATCCAAAAATGAAACTAAGCCTTAACCCTAACCTGATCTGCCATATCCCGAGTGGATGACATCAAGTCCTGTTTTTAACTTTTCCTCATGGACTCCATTGTAACGATTATCATGAACATGACAAACCTGGAGGGGAGAAGGTTTATGGAAACCTGGAAAGAAGTAGACCTGGTGAATATTGAAGCCTATGTGGGTGTGTTGATTTTTTTTTTGTGGTGTCTACAGAAAAAAAAAAAAAAAATCTGCATCCAGTGATGCGGACACTGGGCAGGCAATTTTTCATGCTACAATGTCTTTGCAGACCTTCCATATTCTGTCACGCTTTGATGACCACCACACAAGAGCAGCCTGAAGGCAATTGAAACAAGCTGTGAAGGTTGGCAGAAGTGGGTGGAGCACCTGCAACATCACTGTTGATAAGCATCTCATTGATTTTAGGGGTTTTATGTTGTTCGGATCAGTTGGTCATCGCATGCAATGATTATCACTCTGTACATGTCAATATATGATAAATTGTGTTTTTGCAGGTAAAGACATTTACTATAGTGAGAAATAAGTCTGTTCTCATATATGTGTAGATATAAAATTCATTGTTGACTCGAGGCTTGTCCATTCAGCTTTTTATTACTTCCCTTAGAGCCAAGTGCTTTAAAATGCCTGACTCATGTTTCGATTGAACGGTGTAGTTTTCTGGCCTCGCTGTGTCATTCCTCTCCATCATGTTTTATGTGGGCTGTTTCATGCCTTTAATATCTCTGTTGCTCCTCATGTCATTTTACTGAGCCTCCCAGCCCTGGTGCGTTACTTGATGAATGGAATTACAAAAACGGAAATGGAAAAGTGGTAAGATTGATATATTTTCAGTGATAAAGCTGTCAGACCCTGCGGCAGGTTAAGAGATGAGAGGAAGATAGAAGAATATGTACACCATGTTCAGGTTGTTCTTGTGTTCTCATCTGTATGATGCAACTTATTAAATAATTAGGAGTGAGGAAGTAACAATATTTAGTCTGTTAGTTTAAAATTCAGGTTATGATTCATCCATAATAATCAATAATATATATATATATATATATATATATATATATATATATATATATATAAAATAAAATAAATAATAATAATAAATAATAAAATATATAACTATATGCAGTGTACAAGAAAAGAAAAGAAAAAAAAAAAAATATATATATATATATATATATATATATATATATATATATATACACACACATACATACATATGCATATACACACATACGCACACATATCTGCGTATCTGCCTGCTGAAGTTAAGCAAAACATGACAGGAAAGTAAAATGAATAAATAAATTCTGTTAAAATAGACATTCAGAGTTTTTTGCAAAAAACAATGGAGAGGTTCCCAGAGTTTCCAGAATTTGTCCGACCTATGATTGAGATCATAAGTTAATTTCTCCAGGGGAAGAAAAGATCACAGCTGGGATAACCACATAGTAACAGTTGGAACCTGGGGTGTGGACCACTTCAACAGAATGCATTTTTTTTTGCCAAACATGAAAGAGTTGTAAGCAAAGGCTTGGAGTCCGAGTCAAAAAGATCTTCAGGAATATGATTCAACAGATACATTGCAGGAGATAAAGTAAAATGTTTTCCCGTTATCTCCTGAGTAATGGTTGGATATTATCACACGACCAGAATACATGAAAATATGTACCCCTATGTGCTTTACATTTAAAGCAGAGATTGGAACAACCTGGAGACATTTCATGAAGACGGACAGGTGTAAAGTAAATTCTATGAAAAAAATTGAAATTTTGTTCATGTAAAGGTATTGAAGTGCATTTTGGGAAAATGCCTTCACAAATTGTGGTCCAATCTGTTGGATTAAAGGATACCCCCAAATCTTGTTCCCAAAGTGATTTTAAAGAATCATAGGCTGAAGAGTCTGAATGCGCTAATAAAGCAGAAAACTTAGAGATAACTCCTTTAAGAGCTTTATTTGAAATGATGGCTTCTTCCATTTCTGATTAAAATAGCGTGAAATTTGTCCCGCCTTAATAGGGACTCCATGAAATGCCGGATTTGCAGGTACTTAAAGAAATCTCCCGAAGGAATATTAAACTCTGCTCTAATTCTTTCAAATGACTTCAGGGTATATCACCAGCCAAAAGGTCTGAAAAGTCAGACACGCCCTGAGAACCCCACTCCAACAGCCCAATACTCCTAATCTAGATCGGAAAATCAGGATTAAAAGCCAAGCGAGAACGAACAGAGATAGTGTGAGGAATGCTCAAATATTTTTTCACGTCTGTTCCAAACCAGTAATGTATTATAAATAATTATATTATTATCAGTGGGACGTTTTATCTGATCAATATTATTAATAAACCAGAGGGATTCTAATCTTCTGGGATAACAAAATAAGGATTCGAAGTCAATCCATAAAGCATCCTGCCTATTCATAACATAGCTTGTTATATAGTTTTGAGTTGAGCAGCCCAATAGTAAAGCTGAAAGTTGGGCAGCGAGAGACCCCCCAAATCTCTTGGTTTACAGAGTTGTACAGATGTAACGATATATGAGAGCATTCAGTGATTTGAAGAAGGATGAATTTAAATAGCACGGAAGGTTTTGGAACAGATAATTTATTATCTGAATGATAGGCAGTATATTCATTTTTATAACGAGGCAATTAAAGGGCATCGAAACGGATTTTCGATCGACGGAAACGGAAAGGGCATCGAAAGTTAATTTTGTAACCCGACACAATACTAAACGAGGCTAAGGAGTTCAAAACTGCGAGAATAGAAGTGTGTGGGTTCTCCAGGTATAAAAGAACATCACCTGCAAACAAGGAAATGACATGCTTTTTCGCATTAATTATAATACCCGTAACATCTGCGTTAATCCTGATCGATTCTGCTAAAATGTTCAATAAATGAAGTAAACAGTAACGATGCTAGACGACACCCCTGCCTGCAGCCTCTACATACTGGAAACCCCTCAGACGTCAGACCATTCGTGTTGACAGTAGCAACAGAATCTGCATACAGATATTTAATTACATTAATAAAGTTGGAGCCTAGCCCAAACTGAAAACAAAAAAAGGCCACTCCACACGGTCGAAAGCTTTTTCAGCATCCAGAGACAGAATAATTGCCGGCTTATTATGAGTATTGAAATAATTGAATAATGTTAAGAGCACGGCGAACATTGTCCATTTGCAAGATCTAGATCCAAGAAGGCGGAATTTCGCCTTCTCAAATATTATTAACAGCAGTTATGAGAATTGGGTGGATTTTAGGCCAGAATTTTTCATTTTTTTTTTTAATTCCAGTGGGAAGCCATCCGGGCCAGGACATTTCCCGTTCGGCATAGACTGAATGGCAAATTTCTTCCACTGTAAAGGGAGCATTTAAGCTAGACCGATCTTCCACTGAGATTGATGATATTGGAACTTTACTTAGATAACCGGCAATGTCTAGGTCCGTCGCGTCTGATTCCGAGCTGTAGAGAGATGTATAAAAATCCTTAAAAGTTCCATTTATAGTTAAAAAGGGTCTCTTAAAATGTTATCACTCTCATCCCGTATCATAACAATTGAACGATCATTAGTTTGGTTCTTTAGTTGGTGAGCGAGCAATCGACTGGATTTGTTGCCAAATTCGTAATATTTTTGTTTAGTAAAGAGCAAAAGCTTGAGTTGAGTGTGGTTGGTATGGTCCATACTCAGTTTGGTTCTTGCATTCACCAGCGCTTTTAAATTTGAACCTGTAGGGGATTCCTTATGAATTTGCTCCATCCTGGAAACATCATCTTCCAGCTTTTCCAATATTCCATATTTTTCCATACTGTACACCTAGGTTCACCTAGGCTTTATTATATTTCTTATATCGGATATATATATTTTTTTCTACATTTGCACCCAGGTTTTCTTATTCTCTTATAGTTTATATATTTTAATTTTCTTATACTTTTCTTATTGTATATTTCTACTGTACATATATTTTATTATTTTATTCTTAGTTAAATCTATTCCTACGTTCTTTGTTATATTCTTTTAGTGTAAATAGTCTTAAATCGTTTTTATTCTAAGGTCACGGGCAGTCGCCTAAGCGTACATATCGTACTGTGTATGACTGTGTATGTGACAAATAAAATTTGAATTTTTCCTATTCCTGTCTCTGACTCTTTTAAAGTGAGAAGTGTAAGAGATAAGTTGACCGCGTAGAGTGGCCTTAGCCGCATCCCAAATCATGGCAGAAGATACTGGGGAGTCTCTATTATCAAACCAGAATTGAGATAAACGGTCTGAAACAAAAGAACAAAAAGGGTCACTATTTAAAAAAGATGTATTAAACCTCCAGTATGGGCTTCTAGGAATAGAGAAAGCAGAATCTATCTGCAAATGTACTGCTGCATGATCTGATAATATAGTAATATTGTCAATACGACAGGACTGGATCGCGCTCAAGAATTGCTTAGGGATAAAAAAGTAATCAAGTCGAGAATAAGAATTATGGGGGTGTGAGTAAAATGTATAATCCCTCACTTTAGGATTCAATTGGCGCCATGTATCTATCAAACCTGTATCTGTGCATAATTCGTTAAGAACCTTAGATGATTTGGGATTCGATATATTTGCAGACGCGGACTTATCTAGAGAGGCATTCATTACACAATTGAAGTCTCCGGCTAGAAAACCTAAACCTTTACAATAACAGTTGAACAATAAAATAATTTGTGATATGAAATTAGGCGAATCGGAATTTGGTGCATAAACATTCAGAATAATTATGAATTATGAATTATATATGATGTTTATAAATTGAACCTGTAATCATAATAAATCTTCCTTCAGGATCTGATTGCATGTGCTAAGGGTAGATTCTTATTTATAAGAATGGCCACTCCTCTCTTATTCTGCGAGTAAGAAGAGAAATGAACCTGACCTACCCAATCTCTCCTGAGCTTTAAGTGTTCAATATCAGACAGTTTTGTTTCTTGTAGCAGTATTATGTCAGGTTTTTGTTTTTTCAAATGAGTTAAAATTTTCTTCCTTTTTATTACATGGCCAATCCCTCGGACATTCCAGGTTAAAAGTTTAAGTGAACCAGACATAAAAAGCAACCGATTAAAAATTAAGATGGCAGAGTGTTGACCTTGTAAAACAAAAACATGAGACACAATAAACCTAATTACAGCACTTACCCATCCCTATTCTGTCCCCAAACGACAGAACACAATCATCCCTAATGAAGTCACCAAACATATTAGACATACCGTAATCCTAACTCAACTGAAAGACCACAATAACAGTTTAGTCGCCAGAGACAACGTCCAAACCTTGGGTTAAGTAAAAAAAAGAACTCAAATCGGGGTCCTCTTAAAAATAATACTAATAATAATAATTAATCAAAATAAAAATGCATATTTAAAGCAACTGAAACCATGTATGTGTAAAGATTTAAAATCAGTAACAGAATAAAGTTAATAATAATATAAAACTTTTAATAATAAAAGATAAGGGATGATAATAATAATAATAATAATAATAATAATAATAATAATAATAATAAAATAACAACAAATAAGAAAATGGGTTCAGTTCCAGTGAGTTACACAGTCATTCAAAACTGTAAAAAGTGAAAGCGGGGACTCCGTGAAAGTCAAGTCTACGTTCCTCCATTGCAAACGAAAACCGGTGAAAAAATATGTCAGGCAAGATTTTCCATGAAAGCGGCAGCTGTCTCTGGACTGTCAAAAAAGCGGATCTGCCCATTGTAAAGACAGCGGAGCCGTGCTGGATAAGCAAAGCCTCGTAATATATTGGGACGAGCCATCAATTTCCCCGCGGCATCAAACTCGCGGCGTTTACGCAAAACCTCCGCAGATAGGTCAGAATAAAACCGTAAGTTAGAGTCATGATAGGGAATATTTCGCTTCTTTAAAGCTGCCTTAAGCACCTCTTCCTTCTGGGAGTACCGGAGAAACCGAACCAGAACACTTCTCGACGGTTTGTTCGCCAGCGGGCTTTGAGCCAAAATTCGATGAGCGGTGGAAAGTCAGCGGGTAGGCCGACTAAAGTCGGGATTAGATTTTGGAGAAAGACCGCGAGCGGGATAGAGCCCTCTGCTTTCTTCGGGAGATTAACGATCTTCAAATTTTTCTGACGTCCGCGGTTCTCCAGGTCATCGACTTTTAGCCGTAGCATATTCACCGTCTTTTGCATTGCGGATAGCTGAGTGTCGTGGTTGCTGTAACTGTCCTCAGTAGCAGAAATTCGAGTTTCGGCCTCATCCTCGCGTTTTTCTAAGTCGGTCGTACGATTAGATAAATTCGAGAGAAAGCTCAACCGACACCACAAATGTTTTTATGTCGCCCAGAGCACTATCAATCGTGTCCAGTCGAGCTCCGACCGATTCATCCATATTATTAACGCGTGAGGCCATAGATATTTATTTGGTCTGTGGTGGCCTTACCAGATAAGTCTGAGGTAACTTTACTGGATCCGCCATGCTGATCCTCATTGAGGCACGCGGTCGATTGAAGCGTCGCTTTTTTTTTCCCCACAGTGGATGAGCCAGACGAAGAAAAAAGAAAATTCTTTGTCACGTTGTGGCTTTGGCATATTTGAGGCGAGATTTGACTGAAAATATGACGTTTACTTGAAGAAAACGAGACAAACTGTAGTTTGGAGAGGACCGAAGTCTCAAGCGTCCATCTTGCTCCGGGTCAAGTGACCTTCCAATAAAATATTTTTAAGTAAGAAATATTTTTTTAGTAATTCAATTATCTGCCAAGACAGCAAGACAGTATCTAGAAATAATACAATTTTATTTTAACCTTATAATAAATATTTTGCCTTATTTATTCATATTTTTCAGTGAAAGCAAAGAAGAGTTGAGGAACAAGTAAAGGCTGTGCTTGATGTGCATGTCAGATTTGACATTAACTCTGATTTATTAACTCTGCCCAGGGGCATTTCTAGGATTTTCAGTTAAGGAAATTAAGTTAACACACATTTGGCTTGTTCAGAATCAGTACTCAAAAGAGTCTTCCTGATCGATTTAATTCAAAGAAATTTCATTTGTACAGAGCTTTTAAGAACTGACATTGTCGGAAAGAAGCTTTACACAATCAAAAGAATTATATAAGTTTATGTGAGATATGAACGTGTATGAATCAAAATGATAAGACTTTCCCTGATGAGTAAACCGAGGATGATGGCGACAATGGCAAGGAAAAACCGCCTGAGATGGTAATAAGAAGAAACCATGAGAGGAACCAAACTCAGCAGGGAACTCATTCTCATTTGGGTATAATGGGTAGCATCGATTGATCTGCATCATACTGTGCGAGATTGGAAGTTCTTTTTCAAAAGCTACACTTGATGCTGCGTGGAAACGCTATGGGAACATCTCTTTGTTTCCCCCGGATGTGAAGCCTGTGTGTATCAAACACGCCAAATACTTTGGCTTATAAACTCAGTCAGGTGACATCATCTCATAAGGTGCACCTGCAGGTTAAAAATAGGAGTGAACCGGAAACATCCCCGGATCACTTTGTGTTTACGTGTGTGTGTGCAAGCGATAACAAAAGGAAAATAACAGCATTAACTCACCGATATGGCGGAGTTGGTTAAGAGATGTGTGCTGCCGTATGATAGATCTCTTTCAGAGGGCGATCTCCACGAATTATGTTATGTGCTTTTGGGAAGAATACACTTGCCTCGGGCTTCAGGGAGACTGTGAGTATTGCAATCTTCTCCTTATTAAGGTGCTTCACGCACGGCTCACTTTCTTTAAAGAGAACCTGTGAGCCGTGGCGTATTCCTGGGGCTCGCGTGATGATCTTGCAGACGCGCACGAGAATTCCCCTTCTCTCTTGTGCTCTCTCCGGATCAGGAAGTTTTAGCGTCTGCTTCTCAAGCGCGCTCCGGCGCTTCTTGTGAAGGGGCGGAAGAATCTTCCTCCCTTGCTTCTATGGAAGTAGCCTCCTCACAATGCTCCTCCAGTGTTGACAGAATGTTTGAGGAATTATTGGAAGTTATAATGTGTGCAGTCGAGCAGTTGCATATCGACTGGTCGCAGAAGCGAGATTCCCCCAAGCTCTCAAAATTAGAGGTTTCTGTTGGGTGGCCAGGTGGGGGGGCCTCAACGTCTCTTTCTCCCCTTCTTTGGTGATGTCCATGACGAGTTAACTCTTTCATGGAGCAAGCCGTACTCAATGAGTGTTTTTGTGCCATCGACTTCGATTTATTCAAATATTGTTGATGCGAAAGCGCTTGGATATATGATGATGCCCCAGATAGAAGAGACACTAGCGGGTTATTTCTCTTCTGGGACATCATCCTCCCGGAAAAAGCTCACACTCCCCTCCAAGCCGTGTAGATTGACATTTGCTTTGGTGGGGAAAGCTTTTCAGGCAGCGGGTCAGACTAGTGCTCTTCACTGCACATCATGGCGGTTTTGCAGGCCTACCAGGCTGACCTGCTGAAGGACCTGAGCACCGGCGGGACTATTGATGAGAGTGGGTTTACAGAGCTACGACGAGCCATGGACCTGTCTCTCCGTACAACCAAGGAGATGGCCCGTGCTGTTGGTCATTCTATGGCTGCCATGGTATCCACGGAGAGTCATCTGTGGCTGAACCTCAAGATATAGGGATCGTGCTGTCCTCCTTGATGCCCCCATCACGGCTTCCGGCCTTTTTGGCATTTGGAGGTTTCTTCCCCACCGTGCTCAAAAGTCGGGACCATCGGCCCCTATTAGGCGTGAGGTGCAGAAGGAAAGCATGACCAGCCACGCACCCCCTTGTTTGAACCGCTATCTCAGGAAATTCAGATTCAAAATGATTGTTTCTCAAATCCAACCAGAGGATTGATTTGTGAGAATTGACCTCAAGGACGCATATTTCCATATAGAAATATTGCCATTTGGCCTACCATTTGGCCTAGCTCTATCACCCCGCACATATACAAAATGCATGGATGCGGTCCTGGCTCCTTTACAACTCCAGGGCATTCGTATTTTGAATTACATAGACGACTGGCTGAATCTGGCTCAGTCTCAGGATGCCACGAAAAGCGTTCTCTTTCCTGTTCAGAGGACAACATTAGGTGTCACATGGGATTCGGTCACAATGCGAGCACAGCTGTCTCGTGCTCGTGTCAAATCCATTCTCAACACCCCGCAAGAAATCATGCTAGGCCAGAAGGTGACTGTTCATCACTTTCAGAGATCTCTAGGCTTCATGGCAGCTGCGTCCATGGTGATACCTTTGGGCCTTCTGCACATGAGAGCGTTTCAGTTGTGGCTAAGAGCCAGGGGATTTCATTCAAGAGCCAATCCCCAGAGGCTAATAAGGGTTACGCGCCAGGGACTTTGTACCCTTTCTGTGTGGTTCAGACCCTGGTTTCTGACCTTGGGTCCCACTTTAGGTCTGTCTTGTCGTCGCAAGATGCTAACGACAGACGCTTCCCTCATGGGCTGGGGTGCGGTCTTGGATGGGCATCCAGCAGAGAGCTGGAGAGGTCATCTTCTCACATGGCACACTAATTGGCTCAATGATGGCTCTGTTTTTGGCTATGAAACACTTCCTCCAGCAGTTGAGAGGCTACCATATCTTAGTGCGGGTGGACACACTGCGGTAGTCTCGTACATAAATTGCCAGGGTGGACAAGCTAGCGCACCAGGAACTGCTTTGGGCACGTTCCTGTCCCTCAGGGTGATTTACATTCCGCGGCATATGAATGTAGGAGCGGACTTGCTATCCAGACAAGTGACACATGGGGAATGGAAACTCCACCCTGAAGTCGTCTGTCAAATCTGGGAAAGATTTTATGTAGCTGAGATGGACCTCTTCGCCTTGCAAGAGGCAGCACAATGTCCCCTTTACTACTCTCTGACTCCTCCAGCTCCCCTGGGTCTGGACATGATGGCCCACACGTGGCCCAGATTACGCGTTTATGCGTTTCCTTCGATAGGTCTGCTCCCAGAAGTCCTGGCGAGGGTCCGTCAACAGGATTTGCGCATCTTATTGATAACTCCCCATTGGCCGACCAGAATGTGGTTCTCGGATCTAATATCTCTCCTCCACGGCTCACCCTGGGTGATTCCAATGAGATGGGATCTTCTGTCTCAGGCACAGGAAACAATATTTCATCCCCGGCCCGAGGTCTGGAACCTTCGCGTCTGGCCCCTGAAGGGGACCAATTAAAGAATGCTGGTCTTCCAGCCAGCGTAATTGAAAGTGCCAGGGCTCCCTCCACTAGAAGATCTTATGCAATCAAATGGAGTGTATTTGAGAGTTGGTGCATGGCAAGACATGTAGACCCATTCCACTGCCAGATTGTTTCAGTGCTGGAGTTTCCGCAAGAAAAATTGTCCTTGGGCTTATGCCCTAGTACTCTCAGTAGCCGCTATTTCAGCTTGTCATGCTCTGACTGATGGGTTTTCTGTGGGAAAGCACCATTTAGTTGCCCATTTTATTCATGGAGCTAAACGGTTGTGGCCGCCCACTAGAGCGATGGTCCCTTCGTGGGACTTAGCTATTGTGCTCAAAGACCTGGTTAACACCCCTTTCGAACCACTAGAGTTAGTGTCTGTCAAGCTTCTGTTTCTTAAGATGTTTTTTCTTATGGCTATTATTTCTTTGAAGAGGATTGGGGATCTGCAGGCTCTGTCAGTCTCCCCATCCTGCCTAGACTTTGCCCCTGGCCTAGTCAAAGCTATTTTGCATCCTCACCCGAACTATCTTCTGAAGGTTCTATTCTCGACCTTGCACCCAGTCATCCTCGAAGCCTTCTGTCCTCTGCCTTTCACAGCTCCGGAGCAGCAAAGACTTCACTTACTGTGTCCAGTACGTGCTCTTCAGATTTACGCCCACCGCACTAGCCAGTGGCATAAATCAGAGCAGCTTTTCATTTGCCAATTCCCCACCAGCGAAACCGGTTCGATAACTTCACACCTACAGTATAATGAAAGGTGAGAAGAGGGATTAAAGTAACTGGGGGTTTTGCGGGTGTTATGCAGATATGTTGTATTCTTTGCTGTACTTCTCTTTTTGCACACGCACAGGCATCTTTAAATTTGAATAGAAAATAATAGTGAGCTGGTAGGAACATTGTTTTTCATCTAACTTAAACAGCTGAATGAAGTAAAATTTACACAATAAATTAATAATTGCATTTGCTTTCGACTTGTGCACTCATGTGTAAATAGCTTTTTCAATGTCTACACTATACATATGATATATAAGTGTTTAATACTGTTTTATTACAGTTTATAATTTCTCTGACTTTTAGGTAAATTCTAATCACTCCCCATGGGTCCCACACAACCCATTATTTTTATGCGATTTTAAAAATAAATAAATAAAAATTATTGCTAGTTATTGCATTATGTTTCAAGACACCCTTAATTTACCTTAGTTTACTGGAGGATAATTGATAATCAATGTTAATTCTTTGACTCACCTCAAATATGGATATCATCTTAAACATGCAACCTTAGATGTCTTACAACCTTACTACTCCCGCTGTTGTGCTGCTGTGGCGGTGAATGCGTCAGTAAATCACATTCTGGTCTCCTACCTACTGTATAGCATTTTCTAGTTAGTAGGTCTAGTTTTCATGACACATTTCATCTCCCTGCCCCCCATGTCCTCATCCTCCCAAGCTAAATCTAAGAAAGACATCTCTCTGTCTTCAGCTCATTAGTCTCTGTTCTGGATGTTTATTTGTGGTCCAAGCTGTCCTCGTGGTCCAGTATCATCATCTTTTCTCTTTACACATTTACACTTGGGATGTTATTCTGATAGATTATACTTTAAAATCAGTAAACAGAAATGTATATTAAGTATAATCCCGATATCCAGTTGTAGCACTGCCAAATAAAGGGCAATTTTGTATGGGGTGATGTAAGCCGCTCCGTTAAGTTGTGGAGCCTTATTAATTGTTCCCGGCAAGGTTGTAATTGCCCATGAGTATTTTGTGTATCCAGCTCTTGTGAGACTGTGCTGCCGATCTGCATGGGAAGATGGTGACGCAGGCGTGCCCGGGAAACAGCACGGAGGAGGGTGTATGGAGATACAGCGCGCTGTTTACATTGTTTTTGCTACGGAGTTCACAAAGAGACTGATGAGGAAGAGGAAGTTCCTTGCGGGTTTGCCTATTCAACCAGAATATCACTGACTGGACTGCTTTGCCAGAGCACTCTTGCTCTGACATCGACCTCCCGGGATTCTTCCATCATTTCTGGTGAGACCGATTCATCTCTCTTCACATGCACTGTTGCAATAACCTAGACTTTGGACATTCTACACGCTCTCACACACACAGCTTTCATATTTTGTACATATTTTGTATATATTATTATCTTGGTTGGTTTTGGTGCACCTTTTTGTTTAGTTTTTGTATAATACACTTTTGTTTTTTGTTTTTCTAATGGGTTGTTGTGTTTCGATCTTGTTCACTAGGTTTTGAAGCACTCCGACATGAAGATAAAGATCTCTCTTTTTATTGTAACTTAATTAACATTACTTTATCTGATCGTTACACAGTTGTCCCTGTGAAAGGCTTCCTTGGTGCTGAACTGGTTCCTGTTTGTTTTGTTTTTTTTGTTGTTTGTTTGTTTTTTTAAGGCTAAAGGAAATCTGGTTACTGTTTCTGATTCTTAGGAAGTCACCTGAACTCCAGCTTGTCTTTGGGGAAACTTTGCCTCAGTTACTTTTGGGCCTGAACTTTTGTTCTACCGTTTACTTTTCCTTGATCTTGACAAATAAACTAGCAGGAGTTGGTGGTGAAAATGCTGGCTGCTAATGAAAACACACTGAAGCGGCTTAAAGGAAAGAGAACATCATCCAGGTCTCTGTGGGAACCATACCAATATGTGTGTGTGTGTGTGTGTGTGTGTGTGTGTGTGTGGCAGAGATGAGAGGTGTTGTTCCTTTCATGTGTATGCATCTGTCTACCCTGACTAAATACAAAATGCAGCTTGTATGATTTAAATAGCTCCAGTGAAGCCTGATTAAAACATGCAGCTCTTTGACTGGTATAGATCAGGGCCCATATTCATGAAGCTTCTTAGAATTCTTCCAGAGAGCTTAAAACGTCCTAGCTGAGAGTCTTAGACTGAAAATGATTTACTGTAGGAAACTTCTCAGAGCAACTCTGAGTAAGGGAAGTACAAAAACCTTTATCTTAGTGAGGGGGTGTGGTTGAGCCCGTTGCTAGGGATGGCATCAATTCAAGCTCTGATTGATTAAAAAAAGGTTTCTGTTACCTCCTAAATATCCTAAATATAATTAGAACAGCCAAATGTTGAAAATTTGTCTACTTTTGAAGCAACCAATTTCCACACAGTAATTACTATATTTAACTTCTTGCATTTATTTGCCATACTGATTTTATTGCTTGTAATCCAGTTTATATTGATGGGAGCAAATGGCCCACCTTTTCCCAATTTACATGATCGCTGACAGTCTGTTTAAGTTGCACTTTTGGATGGCATGTAGTCAACGATCCAAGAGAGATGAAAGGGAGTAAAACAACAATCATGAATCCACCATTTTGTTTTCTGCTATAGAAACTCTTAAGCCTCTTAAAAATCCTCCTCTCTACTCTTAACCATTTTTACCTTAGGAGCTGTTTTTAGGTCTATCATATTCTTTCGTGAGTCATTCTTTATCTTTACTAAGATTTAGTCCTAATTTTAAGGAGAAATTCTAAGAAAATGTCATAATTCTAAGAATTTTCTTATAATTTCATCACTAGGAGCAACTTTTAGTGTAAAATCCTTTATCTTAGTGAGGTGGTGTGGTCGACCCCGTTGCTAGGGATATCGCAGGAATTCAAGGATTGTGATTGGTTGATAAAAAAATAACCTCTGACCTCTGTAAAGGTCTTGAAATGCACCCTTTGTGAAAATAGAATACATGATAATACTGTAGAATAGACAGTGAAATCATAATGTTTGTATATAATGAAATCGTATAATCATGACTACAGGCTACTTCATGCAAAGTGTCTGTTATAGGATAAATGTCTTAAAGTTCATTAAAACAGCCAAATGTTGAAAAATGTGTCTACTTTTGAAGCAACCAATTTCCACACAGTGAAGTTCTTACATTTATTTACCCTACTGGTTTTATTACTTGTAATCCATTTCAGATCGATGGGAGCAAACTGGCTCATCTTTGACCAATTTATATGATTGCAGGACAGTCTATTTAAAGTTGCACTTTTGGATGGTAGGTAGCCAACAATCCTCTGGAAGGAAGTAAAACAACAAGAAAACCAAATTGGACAGTGTTTACTTTTAGCTTCACGTTCAGTGTTTGGAGAATATTTCTTCTTTCCACCATTTTTGTCCTCTGCTATAGAAACTCTTAAAAGTCCTCCTCACTACTGTTCACAATTTTTACCTTTAGGAGCTGTTTTTAGGGCTAAGATGTTTCGTGAATCATTTTTATCTTTACTAAGACTTAGAAAATGTCGTCATAATTCTAAGAATTTTCTTAGAATTTCATCGCTAGGACCAACTTTTAGGCTTAAGAAGCTTTATGAAGCTTAAGGAGCTTTATTTGGACATCACTTGATGGGTAATGGAATAGGACTTGCTGTTTGTAATCACCGAGCTCCAACGCAAAGTGCAGAGCAGCACAGCTGAATCTGTAAGGAGAGACTGAACTCTGACATTTTGTCTATTTCTCATTTACATGTTAATGTCAGGCAGCAGGACCGTTTAATCCAGAAAAGTGCTTGGTTTCTGTAAGTGATGAGAGTTGGGTTAGAATGCCAAGAGCAGATTTTTCATTCCATCAATAAACCAAAGCAAAATAAAATGAAAGACACAGATGCATCCTTTTTAAAACAAAATGTTATGGCAAAACAGATATATCATTTGAATGATTTATCATTTATCCGCAGAAAGGTTTTCTCCTGCCAAGGTCTTTAATTTCAAAGATTATTCTGTCCTCACTGAATGTATATTATACTGTAACCCAGTTAACTACTGTAAAATTGGGTTAAATTTTATGTATGAGAGACATGACAGATTAGACATGACAGCACATTCAGTGACCTTGATTCACTCTGTATTCATGTTTTTTTTTTTTTTTCATTTTAAACTTTCATATCTGGCAGACTCTAATCAGCCCCTTAGTGTGAATAAGTGTGTGAAGGTGTGTTTCCATGTTGTTCTAGAATGGCTTGGTATCACATCCAGTATGTTTTCCTGCATTACACCCAGAGGTGAGGGGATAGATTCAGGAATTTGCTGTCGCCCTGACCCAGTAAATGGCGATGAATGAATAAGATTACTTTTATACCTTTTAGTGATTTCCTCAATGAGGGTTTTTGATAGGTATGAGGATACTCATGCTCCCTCAACATTTGATTTACCAAATTATCTGCATCCCAAGCATCACCTGTGGTGACGGCTTCTGGTGCCTAAGAGGATAGAATCTTGGATACAAGCAGTGAAATGAGTTTGCTCCTCAGTGTTTGGACTCACGTCCTGTGGCAGCAGTTTGATACGCAAGTTAAATCTACTCTAAATTGGTGAGAATCACCAACTGGCTGGTTGAAGTATCGGGGGCCCGAATTCACAAAGCTTCTTAGAATTCTCTCAGAGAGCTCCTATCTTAGCCTAAAAAAAGTCCTAGCTGGAAGTCTTAGACTAAAAGTGATTTAGAAATCTTCTCAGAGCAACTCTGAGTAAGGAAAGTACAAAAACCTTTATCTTAGTGAGGAGGTGTGGTCGACCCTGTTGCTAGGAATGATGCAGAAATTCCAGGACTGTGATTGGTTGATAAAAAAAAAAAAAAAAAAAAAAAAAACCTCAGACCTCTGCAAAGGTCTTGAAATGTACTCTTTGTGAACATAGAATCAGAAAATAGAATAGACAGTAAAATCATAATGTTTGTAAATAAAGAAACTGTACAATCATGATTGCAGGCTACTTTATGCAAAGTTTCTGTTATAGGCAAAATATCTTAAAGATAATTAAACATGAAGCCAACAATCCAAGTGAGATGGAAGGAGGAAGGAGGAAGTAACACAACCAGAAACCCAACCTGGACAGAAATCTTTTCTGCCATTTTGTCCTCTGCTATAGAAACTCTTAAGTCCTCTCTACTCTTAACATTTTTAACCTTAGGAGTTCTAAGATGTTTCTTGAATCAATTTTATCTTTATTAAGATTTAATCCTAAATTTAAGGGGAAATTCTAAGAAAATGTCATAATTCTAAAAATGTTGTCACTAAGCAACTTTTAGGTCTAAGAAGCTTTGCGAATACCGGCCCAGATATGTTTGTCTACTAGGTGCCTCGTGATGGAGAGTAAACTCTTGGGTCCTTCTTGATTTGCTGTAGTAATTATGTCTGGCAGATGGTGTTGAAGCATATCTGGAGGATTTGTAGGAGATGAATGAGGATAAAGATGCTTGAGCTTTTGCGGTTGTCCTGCTGACACACACACACACACACACACACACACACACACACACACACACACACACACCAGAATAAATTAATTCAGTAAATTCAGACAATTTGTTATTCTGGATGGTTTTATATTGCTTTTATTTTCTAGTGTTCATATGAAAGGAGCTCAATTAATTATGACAGGTTCTCTGACAGAAGATTCCCTCTTGACTTTTGGTTTGCACATGGAAAAATTAATAATGCCATGGTACCAATAGTTATTTGCCAATATTATGATTGTGCATGAATAAAACTCGTTTGAATGCGCGATGTGTTCTTCAAACTCCTGAGCAACATAAACCCCGAGAACGTCCGATTTCTCTGCATGCGCTCGGATTCCTTTCAGCAGTGCCTCCTTACCACGTGGCACTATTAGCATAAAGACATGGACCATATCTCAGGCATTCTCCTATTAATCGCTCCGCATTACATGCGCCTGTATTGAAATAACTTGAGTATATGCATTCTGTTTTTGTTAATAAATAAATGTTTTTCAAATATTTTCACCCAAAGGTATAATATACAGTTGTTTATTATTATGTAAGCATGCAGTTATTTTAATTTGTAACACCTGTATGCCTATCAATTCACCATTTCTGTATATCACCAATGTGTAATATATTTTGAGAGGTTTATCCTCCACTTTACATCACATACATATTATATATATATATATATATATATATATATATATATATATATATATATATATATATATATATATATATATATATATAAACAATGTGCTTACATCGAAAAACCTCAGCTTTTCATCCACCTAAGCCAACTGTTACCACTTACCACTGTGTCGATCATAACACATTCAGATCTCACCTCATATTTCATTATTTCCATCTGACGGTTCACTGCAGCTCGACTAGTGCGGTTCTGACGCCGTATTACATTTTGCTCCTGCACTCAAAGTTTCCTCTTACATGCTGTTCTGTGTGTCACGGCAGGAAACGCAAAGTTTACAGCTTTACCTCTTACAAAGTCCTGAGACCAGAGCCTCCCTCCATAGAAGTTAAATAAATCTCTTACATTGTCAGTCTCTTTAGGATTTTGTTACTATAGAAACAGAGCTGCTTTAAAGTTAAGCACCAACTTCTAACTATAAATCACAATTCAGAACTCAGAAGAACTGTGCTTTTGAACAATTCCTCATGAGACTAATTTTCCTCACCAAAATATGAAATTGTTTTCAAATCACCATCAAATATTTAAGTAGAAATTAATTCATATTTTCTCCCTCAAGATTCTTGTTTCATACTAAGAACTCGACAATCTAGCCATCTGCTATTTTCATTTAGCGATTCATGAATGCCCTGAGCAGGCGTAATTAAACCCGTTAGCTCGTTATCAGTTGGTGAATTCCATTGTGTTAGTGAAAGAGGAAGTAAATGGAGCAGTGAAACATCAGGAATTGACAGGGCTAACACAGTGAAGCTTTAAACAGAAATCAAAATCCTATTATTTTTTTATTAAAACAAGATGCGTAAAATGTGCCTCGAGCTGTTTAAACACCCATTTACAGTACAGCAGGTGTGTGATTTGGAGCAACCCGGTCTCGTACAATATCTGAGCTCCTGACCAAGAACGAGGATTTTATCTGGTTTCTTCTTATGCATGAAATTATTAGAAAAGCTATGATTTTCAGTTCATCACACCAGCTTGATTACTGCTAATTGTTTTCCTAAAACAGCACTACACTGAGTGGTTCATTCTTTACAGAAGGTTGCTGAGATATTTTCAGCAGAAGGTTAGTTAGAAGTGAAGAAAAGAAAAAAAAAAAGTGTATTTGTAAGTAAGAAGTAAGTAAGAACACTGATTCAGTTTAAAGCTTTCCATGAATCAACTTTAACTATTCTGTATTTTTCCCAACTGTCCAGCTGGTCATTTGGATTCTTCCTCAGTTCTTTTTTTTTTTTTTCATTTAGAATAAATATATTTTTATTTTAAAGATACATAATATAAAATTATTCATATGGATTCTGCTTTGCATAGAAGCGGCTCTGCTTTTATTTCTGGTATAAACTGACTGTCAGGGTTATTCTTTAAATAGCGAAAGTGTTCATCCAAAGTCAACTGAAGGCGGGTATATTTATGTAGCACATTTGCAAGCCGTGGTGTAAATACAGTCATCACAGCATCGGCCTTGTAACCCGAGAGAGCAAGAAGCGCAAAGGAGCATTTTCATTCCAAATTACAACAAGATGTTTTAAATCACATGAGCATGGTATAATTAAAAACAGAGTCAGGGAGTTATAGTAAAAGACCTCCGATACATTTTCCATCTCTAAATCACCTCCAGGCAAGAGGAAGGCGAGCTAATTATCATTATTGATATCTGCACCTTGTTAAAACGCTGATGGATTCCAGGGGTATAATACAATCTCCAGACAAGCGATCTGAAGCTGCCTACTCTCAGGAAAGTGAAGGTGTCGGCAGTTCCAGGTCCATTAAAATGATCCATTATAGAGCATTTTTATTCTTTACTCATGCATTTGTTTTTGTTTTTTTTTGTTTTTTTTTTCAGTTTTCTTTTGGCAGGAGAGACAAATCATCAGGTCCCTCCTGGGCATGGCCATCAGCCTGACATTTAACGCACACAGATTTCGGAGAAGTTGCATGTAAAGCTGCAAGACAAGTCCTCGCTGAGCTAACAAAGGTAATGTTACAATCCAGTGCAGCCCGTCACATCAGTCCCACTGGGGACACAGAGACAGCCTTTGTCTCTTCCTTTCCTTCTGTCCCAAATCCAAAGATTTAGCAAGTCTTTGTTGGTCATCATTAGATCCTTGCAGGAGAAGTCCCAGGTTTGTCTCAAGCTGCTGTTTTGTCACAGATGATAACTGACATGTGCAAAGTGAAAACGAGCGCCATGTTCATTAGCCACTTTGTCCTCTGTCCTGTGTGCACAAGGGGACGAAGGGCATCTGGCATAAAACCTGCTATAGTGACCCATAATGGGAACAGCTACAAGAACATCAACAATGAAAACTTTTTTTTTTTTTTTTTTCCTTGTAATTTGTATAAGAATTGGCTGCGCTTTACTTAAATACAACCTTACCAGGTAAGATCTAATATGACAGTAAACATTCACTTTGCTTTTTATTTAAAAAAAAACAATAGGAGGCCAATCAGTCAAACACCATAGTGCCAGATGCATCTGTGATTAACATTTGAACTTTAAACCTCCAAGGAGGAAATAGAGAGCAGATGAGCAGGGTGAATTGATTAATGAAAAATGAGTGTTTGTCCGGGTGAATTATCTTTCTGGGGGTCTTTTGAGACTAATTTAATCCAGGGTGATATTACCTCTTGCTCTGACCCGCCGTACTGCTAATTCAGCAGAATTGTGAGGATCCTTATGCATAAGCTCTTTTGTTAAACTGACACTCTAAATTTTAGAGTCTCAGTTTAAGGATTTTAAAAAGCAGTTTTGCAAATCTGGGGAAATATTTAAATATAATCTGGAGGTTATTTAGCAGCAGTAGCAGAGCTAGCATTGGCACCTCATAGCTCCAGCACCCCCAGGTTACACGCGAGTTGTCCTGGTGGGAGCATGTATTAACCAACAGCCACAAAAGTTAACGGGAATCAAAAACACGTGTTTCAATCTCATCTGCCTGGTTGTAGTGACAATGTCCCATCACTGGGAATGTCAGAGTCTTTCCGCTGCTGCTTAAAAGAGATCTATTAACCGGCTGTGCTAGATCATAGATTTGGACTCATTTCACAAAGGCATATTTGCAAACACGGTCATAATGCTGATTATTAACACAATTACAGCATGGCCAAGCATTAAGTATGAGGGTCTAGAAAAGCCTTTGATGATGATGATGATTAACTTTAACTTTCTTTGCAAAGTTTATGTAAGTGGCATTGAATCAAATTGATATCCTAGTTGCCTTCCCTGCTGAAAAATCCAGCATAGACCAGCATGATTTACATGCTGGTCTATGCTGGTTAATACTGGTTAGTGCTGGACTGATGCTGGTTTAGCTGGTGAACTCGCATAACTGATAGAAGACCAGCATATCTACGCTGATGAAACCTGACCACCAGCAAGGTGTTGGTAGTTGGTTACCATTATAGCTCATTATCTTGTATTTTAACAGCTAGTACTGAAAATAGTGTGTGATGTAAATACATGGACCGTATAGTGTTTATCTATCTTTAAATGCGTTTACTTACAAGAGACAAAAATAATGAATTCACCAAAAACATGTAAATACATTATTTTACATTTATTAAATATCTGTGGGTTGTCTAAAAACACAACACAAACCTTTTATACACCCCAAAAAATGTATAAATACATTATAATTATAAATGCTGGATAAATATTGGACCAACTACATGCTGGGTTAATTTAACCCAGCAAAATGGGTAAAATATTCGATCCAAATGCTAGATCATATTTAACTATAATGCTGGATTAATTCTACCACACAAATAGGTTATTATTATTTTTATGTTTTACATGTCTATGGGTGAAACAGTTTAAAGAGTTCAATTACTTTGATATACTGGTCTAGTACCAAAAAAAAAAAAAAAAGTTTATGCAATAAACACCCAATTAATTGTACAAATAATAAAAGCATAAGATCAGATAATACAAAACAAGTTCAACAGCGACATCGTTACGATACTATTACTCAGAAGCACTAATGCCTGAGAGCAGTGCTGGTCATCATCTCCCCACATCAGGACGTAGGGGTTCGGCCTCGACACTTCAGCCTGCTGGAGATATTCCACGGTGTCGGTTCCAACCTTAGAAAGAAAGAAATTGAAGGAAGTAAACGTTTGTGAAAAACTCGAGAGGGTTGGCTAGTATACATGTTTGTAAGATGATTAGTGTTGTGTAGCACCTCAGCTTTTTATATGTGGTTGCTAACACTAGCTAACCAGCGTCCTGCTGGCACTACAGTTAGCAGTTTAGCTTTCATTCATCACTTCACCACCTTCATACACCCAACAGCATTCTACAAAGAAAGCTAAAAAGCTCAGACATTTTTGCAGTTTCTTTCATACACACGCGGGGTTCTTTGGTTTGGCTAGTTAGCAGCCATTGTCAGATAAACTAGCATGCTATAAGCACAGACCAGGCTGAAAGTTTGAGTGTAACATTAACACGGTAACAGGAATAAATGTTACATACAGTGAACAAATTCAGTCATAGGTTAATGAAAGTGTGTATACAGACTGAATGTTTACATTTCCTCTTAAATGCGTGAGGAGGAAGAAAAAAGACACGAAGCTGACACAGCCACTGAATACACCGGGGAACTTCGGGGGAGGGGCGGTCTTGTCTGTGATGTTAGCTGTCGCTAGCTAACCCAACTCCAACCCAGCAAGCTGGGTTAAACAAAAAGTACCAAATTCCCTGTAAATAACCCAGAAAAATGACCCAACAGAGGCGACCCAGCGTTTGGGTAGTAAAAACAACCCTGCATTTTTTTTTACTGTGTATGAATGCACTAGCAATAAATGCATATTTTAAAAAAGTAAACCAACAGAAAACCACTATGTGCCTTACAGTATGTAGATTACAGATGGCTGTCAGTATCAGCTGTGGTGTAAATGTTTATAATATGTTTCACCCTGTTTTGGATAGCTTTATGTTACGGTAGCTATTTGGTTCAATTTCTGTTTAGCTTATGACACTATGACACTGCTATCTCTAATGTTATTTAGCAAAACACTTTAGCTCCCGTTGCCTAAAATACTGCCTTATGTAGCTTACAGATGTTCGTGCTATTAAGGTGTAAATGTAAATCGTAATGCAAAAAGTATAAATCGTTGTATAACATTGCAAAAGGTTGTGTTGTCTTTATGCACAGTCAATAGATATTGATGCTAAATGTACAGTAATTTTATTGTTATCAAGCTTATGTTTCGTTTTCCTTTTTTACAAACAGATGTGACCTTGAAAATGATCAGCCACCTGTTTTGTAGAGACCAAATGCAAACAAGCAGGCAAGATACAAACAGACCATCACTATGTCATGGAAAACACAGACTCTGCAATTCCGGCCCACATGGGAAAATGGACCACACGACTGGCGTCTGGATTCGAGATGGATCTCTTGTATTTTTAAGCAGTTGACCACACGAGAAGGCTTCACCTGTGACTGCACACAACCAGCACATGGACCAGCACCTCAGGTGCCAGGTAAACTAGAACGGCTTTTCGAGAGAGGCACAAAGATGTATGACTGAGCATAGGGTTTAAGAGTGGGCTTTTACAAACCTAGCACCCTTTCTTTATAGTGCACTGTTCCTGTTTTACCCTGAATGTCTGTTTGCACGGCCATATTTTCGGTATGCCATGAATGTGTGCCTTTTGTGTATAAGATCATCTGTGTGATGATCCACTTCCCTCAATCCTGGATATTTGCGTTGCACTCGGTGAAAGAGGTGGCATTTATATGTTCATAAGTAAGAAAAGTACACAAATGTCAGGACATGTCAGAACTACTGGGGTTAGTGCCCATAAACCTGCAGACCCCTAAATAATGAGTGAGGGCCAAGCTCACTCATTTACACTCCTGTGGTGTGAAAGTGACTGTGTGAACGTGTCCCTGAGAGGTTGGTCTCATGTTTTGTTTTTGTTGTTATTTTTTTCCATCGAAACTTGTTCGCTGTTCATTGTTAAATTAGCATATTGTTACAAATGTACATGTTGTATATATTGTTACATATTACACAATGTTAATATTGTTTGTGTTGGCCAATTAAGCTGATTTTTATACTGATTCTGTTCTATATTTTACAGGGTTATTGGATGACCATCTTGCATGTATTCAGTGTATGCTGGTATGCTGGGGACCAGCATATTAGCAAAATGTATGTACTAGCATACCAGCACCAAAACACAACATATGCTGGTCAAGCTTGTCACCAGCTATCTGGTCGATGCTGTTTTTTTTTTTTTTTTTTTTTTTTCAGCAGGGTTGAAAAAGGAAAGTCCTACATTGCACGGTTTCATGTTTTTTCCTTGAAACTCTCATCTCTCTAAGCCACCGAAATCCCTCATTTTTGCAGTTTTGGTGGATGCCAGGTCATCTTATTCAACTTGCCTATGTGCAATTGTCTTGGAAACACATTTCCAGAATTCATGCATAAGCACTTAGACAGCACAGATTTTATTTGTGAGTTCATCTCCCAGCTGCCTGCATTTCAATCCCTCTGCCAAATGAAACATTTCTTTTTTTTTTTTTTTTTTTTGCCTATTTCCAAAGCTGTACAAAGCTGTAAAATTTGTCAAGTAGCAGGAGGAGGTGTGATTTGTTCTGCTGAAGTAATTCCAGGTAATAAATTAGCCTGCCTTTCCTTCACAAATAAACCAAAGCCTTAAATAACCTTGACAATCACTGCTGAATAAAGTCTCAAGAATGTTTTGAGTTTTATTAAATGTGCTTGAAGGTAGCACTCTTTCATGCTTTCCTGATCTAAAAAAAATAATAATAATACAGAAAATCAACACTTGTCCAGACCTTATCACAAGTGAAAAGTGAGAAATCTGGTTCACCTCATAATGAATTCAACCGCTTCTCTTTACTAGCCTTTATTCGCCCTTTTTCTCCTGTTCTGATTCTTTCTACTATGCTGTTTGGTCTCTCTTTAGTCATCAGTTAGCTGCTGGTTGACTCACCCTGCATATTCTCCTTAAAGAGCTTAGTGATCAAGCCATAATTCAGCAAGTTGAAATGGAAATCAGAGTGATCATAGGTGTTTAAAGAGATGACCACACTCCGCTATTCAGGAAAAAAATCTCACCCAATCTGAGATGAGCGACTTTTTTTTTTTTTATTGTGGTTGGTCCTGAGGACATTTGCAAAATGTGGCTGATACCAATTGTTTAAATTTCCTACTACAAGCAACCTATGTGGAAGGATGTGCAAGCTGAACAACCTTACACATACACCATGCTGACAGCAAAAAAGAGCACGTCCAGGTCACACTCACAGTCTAGGGGTTGACCGGCTGAAAAGTATGTCCTGGTGATTTCCTGGGGTTTTCATGCTTCCAATAATTTTCGGAAGCAGAAGCATCATATAAATATCCACGATAATTTAGTTGTATAATCAATGAAAGCATCAACATGGGATGTTGAAATGTAAAGAAGAAAGGTTTATCACAAATACATGACACAAATACAAAAAACAGAGGCAGGTTCCACTGCATCTTATGGCTTCATATGCATCGTACCAGCTGCGGTAATACTCTTTAACTCTATTTTAACAGTTTACCAGGATCGTGCTCCATCATAATTAAGAAGCAGGATGTTGGATGAATAAATTATATTGATATGTAGCAAGGTGTCAACAAGTGAAAGGTGACTCAAGACAATCAAAAATCCTCACCATCATGGCACCAATATTAATGCCAGTCAGCTGCTGACTAAACTAAAAGAATATTACATACAGTCGTGGCCAAAAGTTTTGAGAATTCCATAAATATTGGAAATTGGAAAAGTTGCTGCTTAAGTTTTTATAATAGCAATTTGCATAAACTCCAGAATGTTATGAAGAGTGACCAGATGAATTGCATAGTCCTTCTTTGCCATGAAAATTAACTTAATCCCGAAAAAAACTTTCCACTGCATTTCATTGCTGTCATTAAAGGAGCTGCTGAGATCATTTCAGTAATCGTCTTGTTAACTCAGGTGAGAATGTTGACGAGCACAAGGCTGGAGATCATCATGTCAGGCTGATTGGGTTAGAATGGCAGACTTGACATGTTAAAAGGAGGGTGATGCTTGAAATCATTGTTCTTTCATTGTTAACCATGGTGACCTGCAAAGAAACGCGTGCAGCCATCATTGCGTTGCATAAAAATGGCTTCACAGGCGAGGATATTGTGGCTACTAAGATTGCACCTAAATCAACAATTTATAGGATCATCAAGAACTTTAAGGAAAGGAGGTTCGATTCTTGTTAAGAAGGCTTCAGGGCGTCTGGAAAAAGGCTCGTCCGGAGAAGAAAAGGTGAGCGCTACCATCAGTCCTGTGTCATGCCAACAGTAAAGCATCCTGAGACCATCCATGTGTGGGGTTGCTTCTCATCCAAGGGAGTGGGCTCACTCACAATTCTGCCCAAAAACACAGCCATGAATAAAGAATTGTACCAAAACACCCTCCAACAGCAACTTCTTCCATCAATCCAACAACAGTTTGGTGAAGAACAATGCATTTCCCAGCACGATGGAGCACCGTGCCATAAGGCAAAAGTGAGAACTAAGTGGCTCGGGGAACAAAACGTAGAAATTTTGGGTCCATGGCCTGGAAACTCCCCAGATCTTAATCCCATTGAGAACTTGTGGTCAATCCTCAAGAAGCGGGTGGACAAACAAAAACCCACTAATTCTGACGAACTCCAAGAAGTGATTATGAAAGAATGGGTTGCTATCAGTCAGGATTTGGGCCAGAAGTTGATTGAGAGCAGCCCAGTCGAATTGCAGAGGTCCTGAAAAAGAAGCGCCAACACTGCAAATACTGACTCTTTGCATAAATGTAAATAATAAAAGCATTTGAAACGTATGAAGTGCATGTAATTATATTTCAGTTCTTCATAGAAACAACTGAAACAAAGATCTAAAAGCAGTTTAGCAGCAAACTTTGTGAAAACTAAAAAATTTGTGTCATTCTCAAAACGACTGTACAGTAAAACCTTGCTCTGTGACTGTTTTGCAAGACAAGCAAAAATTTGTAATAAATTTTAACTTGATAAACAAGTGAGGTTTTTCAGTATGAGTGATATGTCTTCTCTTCGGCTGGTGAGTGGCACAATCTTCAAAAAACGAATCTTCAGAGTTTCTATTATTACTTATGGGGAAATTCACTTTGAAATACGAATGCTTTGGATATGAATTATGCTTGCAATCCAAGATCTAACTGCACTTTCTTAAACTGATGTTTAAATCTGATACGTCTGCTCATTTCGTCTGACGTTTTGTTTCCACACTAACTTATCACTGAGATAGCACACAGCCACGCTAATAAAGGCATGTACAGCCAATGTACTATGAAACGTATTAAATGAAGCAGGACATGCAATGTAAATTACTTGAGATGCTGAATAGATATGAGCTACAATTTGCACCCTTTGGGAGTGTTGTACAGTATGCACATCATAATGCACTGTTGTTGTTGTTGTTTTTTTTTAAATTATTTATAAATTATATACCTGGAGAGATGCTTGACTGACAGGTGGTGGTATTCGTTTATGACCTTCAACACATCTGGGTACCTAGTTGGCTTGGAATCGGGGAATTCCATCCAAAGTGGTTTACGATGGACAATGAAAATGTCTTTATGGTTTTTAGACACAGAAGAAAAAAAGTGTTATTATATAATTATTCACTTCTGCTACAACTCCATTAAGCAGCCATATTGTTTTTTACAACAAAGCTTCAAGCTTCTTGTACAGTAGAGACATTACTGTGAACTGACCAGTGGTGGCTGGTGCAAATATTTTTGGTGCAAATATTTTTGGTGCAGAGGCCAAAATAAATAAAATAATAGCCATTTATCAGGTGATTAAGCATCATTACTACTAGTATAAAATAAAGGCATGACTCACATCGCATCCAGTCAGCAGCTCCGCTCGCCACAAGAAGTGCTGGAAGACTCGTTGAGAATGATCCAATCACATGAGACCAAATATTTCAAAACAATATTGATTCGCTAAGAACAAAAAGGGGAGGGTTCGGGGCGCACAGTGCTGCACCCCAAGGATGATTTGAAAAGACACAATTAGAGCTCAGCCTCAGGTCACATGCTTTTCAAAAATCCATGTGCCTACATAGACACTCGTACGCCCCGCGTACACGAATACAAATGAATGTAATACAGTTTAGATTTTTTTTTTTTATTGCAAATAAATGATATTAAGAAATACGGCCGAATATTGTGACTAAATGACTATTTCATTGTTAAAATAAATAATTATTATGTTAAATAGGCCATGTTAAAGTAGCATTCTTCTCTGCCTAACTTTAAGAGGGGCGGTGCCCCCGCGGCGTCTTTATTATTATTAGGGTTTCTAAAGATGTGGCAGCCAAGTAAGGTGCAAAATTTTATGGTGCCAAAATTTTTATTCTTTTAATATATTTAGATCAAATGCTTTAACATTAATGCTTTAAACATAAATGTTTTTGTGTTTGTTTTTTTTTGCTGTTCAGTCCAGACACTAATAAAACCTCCTGCCTCATGAGCTCTACTCCACAAAAGCGAAAAAACAGCAACTACGGAGACACGAACTGCAAGAAAGTAATTTCAGGAATTTTAAGGTGTTGTGCAGAAAATCACACACTCACGCATAACAGCAATCAGAACGTGAGAATTTGTCCTTCATCATTACTGACAGATCGTTGCTTACTTTGAAGTTTAAGCATTGAGGTGTCGTACATAGTTATTCAAATGATCCTTCGCAACCCTGTTAGATTCCTTTTTCACTTATTTTTCTTGAGTTTGAGCGCTCCTGGAGCATGGTGTGTGAGTGCCAATACTACTAATATTACAAATAAATGAAACAAGGGGAATGAAAGGGGATGTCTTGTTTTATTCCCTCCGTCCAGGCTCCTCATCACAGGGGTCACGGCTGCGATCGATACCCGGCTCCTCTCGCCCGCTTCCAGTAACTGCAGTGTGTAGAAGATGATTATTACAACGCTCGTCTCCATGGAGGAATAATTCGTGTCGAAATGCAGATGTGGATCTAATGTGGACTTGAGCTTTCTTCATCTCTCAGGACGCTCCGGTTCTGTTTCTCAGAGGGGAAAACGACAAGAGGTGATTTATTAAGCGCACAGAAGTGCATTAATCGGTTCCCTCCAGAGCCCTCGATGTAAAAATAGCCTCCTTCTTTGTGAGTTCGTGTGACCTCAGTGTTTAATAAAAGTTTTGAAACTATTTATTTCATTCTGTCAAATTCAGAGATAAATTCAGAAACATGAGGCTGATTTATCTTGTGGCAAAACAAAAATACCTGAATTTCTTTTTTCCCCCGTTACTTATTTACAGTAAGAGCAATAAAACTTGTAAAAATGAGATTATTACTTATTACTTCTTATTATTGGTTTGAAATATTGTTTGGATGGATATACCTTTTCTTGGAGTCACCCTCATTAGCTAGTAGACTTTGGGACATTATTTTGTCCTCTTTTCTGTGTTCCATGCTTCACAGTGATATTAGTGATGCACACTGAAGAGTGTTGATTTTTTGTTTCCAATTATGTTTAAAGAATCTTTCCTCGCAGTCTTCTGTGTTCTGATCTTGACAAATCGAAAGATTACTAATGCTGATTATAATTGTGCTTCTGATTTGTACAGTTGGTCTTTTTTAGTTACAAAATTAACTAACTAACTCAATCAATCAATCAATCAATCAATCAATCAATCAATCAATCAATCAATCCCTGCATGTGGATTTGGCTCAGATGTCGACTTCAGTAATCAGAGCACCTGCCACTTCAAATTATATTTGAAATTAAAATTTTATTTATATGCTTTTCACAATCATAACCCAAATAGCACTACTTTGTTGGCCTGATGTTGGGCTCATGTTGGTATCAGTGGTTGGTCCAATGTAATTTTGTCAGTGGGCGCACTGTTGGCCTATTGGTGTTGCCGAAGATAGGTTGGCCAAACATTGGTTCAGTAGATAATGGCAAGGTTGAAAATTGGAAATTAAATTATATTGCTTTAGCTTTGCAGCAGGTTCTCTCAATTAGGAGAGATAACATCAGGAGCTCATATGAGGGTTGGTTACCAATCTAGTACATGAATAACATTTAAAGAAGTATATCTCTAACTCAGTGGACCCTAACTAACACACTTTTTGTTTGTTTTCTTATGTTTTCTAAAATGATAGATGTTAAATTCACGGTAAATGTTAAACACTGTCAAACAGGTCACTAGATGGCACTCATCACTAGGGAGGAACCTAAAACCTCACGGAGAATACGGGCTGCCGATTAAGTCAGCCAAGCTAAACACAAGCTAAAGTTTTGTGCCTCTTTGTTCCTAACTACAGGTGGGTTTTTTTTTTTTTCTCCAAATGAAATTTAAATACACCGGAGAAAGAACTATGAGTGTTGAGAATCAGAGTGGTAACATGAAAAGCATGCAGTAATGCGGTCGAAAAAGATGTTTAGCTATGCACTATTATGCTAGGCTAAACGTTAAATCTTGCCAGTGAATACAGTAGCATGCAGAACCATAGTGAGGTTAGAACCATGGGACTTGCTGAAGTGCCAGAAACGTTAATGAGCTAATATACGGTACAATATATAAGTAATATACGGATTATAGGGTAACAAAGGTCCAGGATCCTTTCACCCCCGGAGGGTCAGGTGATGTGCTAATAAAAATTTGGTGTCCCATTGTTGTGTCTGGTGCTGTGTGAGTGCCGCATGCAGCGAGCATCCACGCCTAACTGAGGTGGAATATAAACCAACTGATTTTAAACTCCAGAGCAAAGTAAAACGGAGACATTTGATCGTTATTAGTTTCTAGTTTGGTGTGGAGGAGTGCGTGAGAGGAACAACGCTCATGCATCATTCTTTGGTTACCATAAAAAAAAAAAAAAAAACACATGCCACCTCCAACAATCTTTAATTCATCTTTAGTGAATTTTCATCTGCTCACTGCTGAGCTGTAAACGAATGTGTAAAGACACTGGTTGCCCTGTTATACTGCGCTCTCAATTTACTGCAGATTTGTTTGCTCAAATGACCTGTGTTTTATCTCATAGTGGCGCTTTACATGACTGCTTTTTAGCATCGCCACTCTTTCAGGACACATGAGAAACTGGATTTGAAACTTTCTGCAGGAAAAATAAACCTACATTGTTCTGTCCATTTATCTTTGAAGGTTCATTGCTTTGCGGTGTCTTGCTTTTGTTTGTTTATTTTGTACACTCTGTTTGTACACAGTAAACGATCACTTTTGATAGTTGGCACTGTTGAGTGCTCACTTCGAGGGGAAAAGACACTGGCTCACTTGTATATTAATTGTTCTTATTGATCAGAAAAGCAACATGATCTGGATAGAATTGTCACTTGGTCCAGATCAGGACAGGACAATGGTCCATTTACTGATGTCTTCTGTAGAAGTGAATAAGGTTTTGTTACCCTTACATGCACAATTGTTTACAGTACAACCCACACGGAGTGTAGTGTGTGCTTTAAGCACTGAAGTATATTAACGATGCTGAGGAGAAGCCAAAGAGGACAGCATTTGGGCTGGTCCTGCTGCAAATGCTTATTATCCCTGCACAAAGTGATGCGATTTTTACTAAAGTTTCTGCAAATGCATTTTTTCTTCAGAACAAATCACCCTTGGCATGTTTGCTAATTAAGTTTCATGCCATGTTAAATAAGTACACAGAGGAAATAAAAACATTGAAGACCTTTGGTCCAGATTGAACTGAGGACCCTGGAGCTATGAGATGTTAATGCTCCTGCACTTCTTTCTGCCAGGAATGTAGAAGGTTATTATTAAAAAAAAAAAATGTGACAGGTTAATTCCTCACATTCTTTATTTTAATAGTGATGAAATATAGAATAATATTTTCTAACAGGGGTTTTTCTCCAATGCCACACATGCACTCGGTGGCAGTAAAATTCTAAGCTGTACTCGAGTGACGTTTCTTCTCACATAAATCAAACACAGCTGTGCTTTATCGGTGTGATAAGAGCTTTCAATGTAGTGACCCTGAAGTGATTAATGATAAAAAAAAAAAAGTGTAATGTAATAATGTTATGAGCATGTAGGGCTGAGAGTGTGTATCCTACACTCATATCCTCAATCGATAGACTCTCATCTTTGATGGTTCCTGGAACAATAATGAAAAGGAAAAAAAAATGGTAAAGCTGATGATTTCAGGGATGGTAGAGGTTTTGTTTTATTTTATTTTTTTTTCCATCATCGTCCCATCAACAGCTTGTGTTTCCTGTGGCAGTCTAATTTCCCCAGTGACACATAATTATTTGCAGATGATTAGATTTATGAGTCCTGTTATTGCACTGGATCATTCTTGTCCTTGCAGTAGGTTGATGTTTCAAAAGCTTATCATAAAGTGAGTGACTTCTTATTAAATAGGTTTTAAAATAATATGCCTGTGATGGCAGGTTTTGTCACGGTTACTGCTTGCCGGACGAAAGAGAGGCATGATAGCAGAGGTGAAGTGAGCCAAAGGATTTTAATGATCACACAAAACAGGGAACCAAAGGAACAGAACATGAACTTAAACCAGGATAAACTATAAACATGACAAACTAAACCAGGAGTAAACTAAACATGACAGACTAACTAGACTAGACATTACAACCAGACAGAGACAGACAGGCTAGGAGATAGATAAAGGCCAGGACAACACAGAGCCAGGAAGAACTCAGAGCTAGGAAGAACACAGAGAACAAGGAGAACACAGAGCTAGGAAGAACACAGAGAACAAGGAGAACACTGAACAAGGAGAACACAGAGTCAGGAAGAACACAAAGCTAGGAAAAACATAGAGCTAGAACATAGAGCTAGACAGAACATACCAGACAAACAGTAACCCTAGACGAACAGATGCAAGACAACGACAACACAGAACTCAGGAACATTTATAACCACACTAATGAGCAACCTCAGTTCAGGTGAGCGCCACATCACCTGACTGAGGTGCATTCTGGGAATTAGAGTCCTTCACAGAAAAGAACACAAAGAAAACAGAAAAAAACAAAGGAAGTCTCTGGGCGCTTTGTCGCCCTCTAGGGCGTAGGGGTAGGTTTAAAGCCAGACCTATACAAACACACAAACCTATAGGTTTTCAGCACTCGTTCAGCAACATGGACAGCTCAACAGGGGCGGGCCACTCCACACTTGACGAAGAATGTCACGTTGCTTGAGCTTAGAGGCTGCATGTTCTGCACCTCACCTTCTCCCTCAAGAACCCGCAGGCTAAAGGCAAGGTTTCTGGCCCCCGGCGGACTCTCAGGTAGACAAACAGTGCTGGAGTTTCACCAATGGATACAACCCCTAGACCCTTCCTCACATTCAAATAGATCAGCTGACAAAGATCGCTGTGCACTGACTCCAGCTGGACCTCCTATCAGCAAGAGAAGTCACCAAGTGGGTCATAATGAATAAGGTGCTGCTCTCCTTCCCCAGAAAGGAAAAGAAAGCCAAGGGGATGTGGGAGCTAGCCTTGCTCCGAGACATGACCGGGGCACATGACCTAATCTTAGGTCGAGACTGGCCTGGGCTGACTAAACAGAATGTGCTGACCGATCACTTGGTGCCTGAAGAGCTGAGGAAAGTGGGTTTAATGGCAAACCCAAAAAAGTGCTACCTGGGGCACTCCACACGTAGACAAAATTGTTAGGAGTTAAGTTAGGGGTACCATCATTTTTGTCCAGGCCTGTTCCATGAGTTAATTTTTTTTTATAATTCCGTTGAAGCATGGTTGAAAAGCAATGTCTGACTTTCATTAGTTAACGTTCGAATTCTTATTTATTATTACATTTGTCAGATTCAAGTTATTTCTGTGACCGTTGTGAGTTTTTTCTTTCATTGACCGAAGGGTACCAACAATTTTGTCCACGTGTGTGGGCACCGTATTTGGGATACCCGTTTGGCCATGTTTTTTTTAGAACCTCAGGATAAAAATGTTGAGGCCATTCAGAACGACCCAGGACTAAGAAACAAGTACATGTTTTTCTGGGACTAGCCAATTATTACAGAAGATTTGTGCCCAACTTTTCCCCTTCTCTAAATTACTCAGAATGGGACAGTCGGAGAAAATTTGCTGGACCAAGGAAGCAGAGACGGTATTCAACCAGCTAAAGGCCCACCTCACCAGCTCCTCCATCAGACAAAACCCAGAGACCCAGGAGTCGTCCATTCACAGGAAAGAAATTAGGCATGATATATATGTCAGCTTACACCTGCTGAACAGAAATATGCTAACATGAAACGACTTGACAGGTTGACACTTCACTTTGGTCACTGACTGCACTTTTCTACTATGGATAGCAAGGGTTAAAAGACACAAACCCTTATGAATTATGCCTGTGTCTCCCTCAAATTCCAACCTCTCCAAGGAAACACCAGCGCACCGAAAACCTTGTGTGAAGCAGCCCAGAAAATGTTCAATACAAAAGGGAACTGCGAACGTGGTAAGGAACAACCGAAGAATTCGTCTTCACTTTACCAGAAAAGGTAATGAAAAATTTCCCATGAATAATTGCGTCTTGCTGGAGAGTGAATAAAAGGGGAACTTAATAAATGTATAAACCCTTTTTCATCGAGGACGACATCATATTGATAAGACACATTAATTTAAATGTAAATGTATATAATTTAATTTATATAAGCTAATAATCTACAAAAATAAAAAGCAGTGACAGGGATCTAAGTTCAAGTAGGCTTTTATTGTCGTTTTAGCCATATACAATTTAGTACACAGTGAAATGAAACAACGTTCCTCCAACGTGCTACATACAACATAAATTAACAAAACTAAGTAGCTAACTAAGAAATCTAATTAGCTGACTAGCTGAGAGAACACAAATTAACAGAAAACTATCTATCCATGTTTTATACAAAAACGACAACATAATGTGCATGTGCAAATGTGCAAACAAGAGCGACAAATTGACAATGCAATGCAAATGACACATTTCAATACTTCGTGATGATGAGGTAATGAGCTGAGGTAGTGGGAGGAGAAACAGTAAACAGTAAGCATTCCTTATAAGTTGCAGCGAAGATATTCAGTGCTCCGATGTCGGACCAACATTAGGCCAACGGCAGCGCATACATTGGGCCAATGTCATTTGGTCAATTGGTGGTTGGTTCAGTAGATCGATAATCATAAGGTTGGCTCAGTATGGCTCTGTCAATGATGCCATCAAATCAGGTGTTTAAATGAGGGTTGGGTTGCGAGTAATATGGTGTGCGAGCGATCCGCAAGACGAGCAAAGATTTTTAATAAATTTTGATTTGGAGAACGAACAAGTCTTGAAACTGTGCAAGACGAGGAGAGGGGAGGGGGTAATTCCACACACACACACACACAGTAAGTACACAAAGGGAATGTCTATTATCGCCGTGCTTACCGCCACGACAAAACGACACGGCCAAAATAAATCAGTCAAAAAATATAAATAAATAAGTAAATAAATAAAATAAATAACAAAAGTAATTCCTGAAATGACCACCATGTGGCGCAAAGTGACATTTTCACTCGCCGCAGTTTTAAAATAGAATTAAGTCATAAAAAAGTCATATCAATATATTGTATCAAAGAAATAGTAGAGTGATGGTAATTTCCACATCTGTGTATTTTATATAACAAACATGAAAAATCTTAACCAGAGCTATGGATATTTACTGTGCAATATTGAGTCAAAAGCAAAAAAAAAAAACCTTGGCTAAATGTTTAGACAGACGATCAAGTTCACTAGCTGACAATTTTATTCGTGCAAAGAAGGAATTATTATATAGCATTATTATTGTTATTAAAAAAATACATTCAAAGACATCAAACTTGAAATATAGAACAACCGGTTTCTCCAAACGGCAGCCTGCAAAATGTTCAAAAATATTACTGTTCTTGTGTCACAAGCGAGTTGTTTAGAGTTGTTTAGGCGAGAATGCATGTATGTACAGCTCAAAACCTACATCGGTTATTAAAGATAGCGTCTATGTAGAAAAAAATGCCACAACAATTTAGGAGATTTGAGCTTCAGGAAATCTCCCAGCGCTCTGCGCATATAACACCGTCCCAGCTTTATCTCGGAAAGAATTTCTAAAGGTTTTCTAAACGTGGGCTATTGTTTACTTATAATATTTTTTACATTTCATTTAAATGAATTTTGATTTGGCATTGTGATCCTCCTCTTTAACTTCCTACATAGTCTAATCAGCGCTCAACTGCACGCATAAAGTTAAAGAACGCATCGGGGGGGGGGGGGAAACAGCAAGGAGACTGACTCTGGCCATTTTATTAATTCATTGATGAATTGGTGATTTCTTTGGTTTCAGCTGTAGTGATGAAGGTGATAATGTCATCTCGTCGTCTCCGCAGCAATGGAATGTAGTAAATAATATTGAAAAATATATATTTCTCTTGTTTTTTTTTTATATTATTTTGAAGTAAATGAAACAGTAAGAGCTAAAATAGTCAAAGAAATTGTTTAATGGTTTAAAAATGGTTTTAAATTAAATAGTGTCAGAAGCCTGGGTGACTGAAGGGGAGTGAAGCCAATAGCAGATCATTTGGGATACATTTGTGCAGAGTCTTTATTGGACACACTGGGGCTTGGGTGAACAGACACAGCAGGAGTAGAGGAGAGAAGAAGTGTGTGTGTGTGTGCTTGGTGACTGAAAGAGTGTGGAAACTCTTAGTGACGAGAGAGGGGGCGGAGCTACGACGCAAGGGAACCTCCACAATCCCGGAAGCTGAGCACGGGGAATTCTTTCGGGTTCTCTTCATTTTTCGCTGATAGTCCGTGTTACAGTTTCCTATGTAGATGTTATGTTAGCTCTAGGTGTCTAGGGGAGATAGGAAGCCGACATAAGAAAAAAAAAAAAGGAGTATTAATATGGCAAACACTGTCACTAATTACAAAAATGAGGCAAAACAGACAGAAATTATATTCACAAAATATATATATATATACCAAAGATAGAATAACAAACTCAACGAACGAAGCTTAAATTAATATACAAAACACAATATACAATATACAAATAAAACAAAACACCTTCTAACTAATGCACAGCAGTCAGTCTTACCTAACGAACAAAGCGAAAACAAAACTAGGGCGTAGGATGCCCGCTAACTACACTGGCTAACCAAAACAAAAACTCGGCTGGGGCCGCCTCATTGGTTCCCATGGGGATTCGCTGTCGCGCTGGGAACAGTAATTGGCAGGGGCGAGGTCCAATCCCAGGACCTGAAAGATACGGGAGCCAAAACACAAGACATCCCACAAAATACTACGGGACGCAACAGTCCGCGTAGCATGCAGCGGTTGAAGGGTGTAATGTAGCGGCTGATTTCCTCTGTGACGACAGAAGTCGGTGCGCTGCGCAAACGTCCTCCCGGAGGTCTGTAAACACGGAAGTGCTCAAACGCGGAAGTGCTCGTGCCGCGGCGATGCTTGTGCCACCGAAATGCTCGTGTCGCCGAAGAAGCCGACTTGCGAGGAAGGAGAAGCGAAGAGCTCGAAGAATGTCTCTACCATGCGAAGGTCGATATCCAAAGATCCAGCAGCTGGGGTGAACGAATCCAAATCGTGAGTACAAATCCGAAGTCTTGGGAGCATGCGAGGTCATACACGTTAATCAGTTCGATAACAACAGAAGTACCAGGGGATGTAGACGAGAGAGAAATCCGGGGAACAGGCAGGGTCGAAAACGGGCTAGGATAAACAAACAATCACCGCACAGAACATCAAAACGCGAGGCACACAAGTGAGATACTGCGGCGCTGAATGGTTCTCGCAGCGTGCTTATAAAGCTGGGAGAATGATTAGTGATCAGGTTCAGGTGTGCGCTAGTGACAGGTAGGTGTGCAGGGAGAAGAACTGGACATGCTAGGTTGATCTAGCTGACTCGTGACAAATAGTCATGTGGGCATTATAAGATTATAAAACAAAAAACTTTTATCCTCTCGGGGCTTATTGCCCTTACCGAGGATTTAATGAGAGATGGAGAGTTTGTGCTTCGTGCACTAATAAACTTAAACTGAATACGCACGCGCTCTCTCTTGCTCTCTCCTTTGGCTGCGCCTATAATTCCCTTTTCATACGAATTACATTGTCTAAATTTAGACATCTAAAATAGGTTTCCATTAGTTTATATAAAATTATTTATTAAAGATTATTATGATGATCATAATTATTATGATGCCTACTGCATTTCATTATTATAATAACGCAAAAACACAAACGGGGCTGAATGACAATGACATGTGTCAAACGCTTATCTGTCGGGATTTATTGTTACATTTATTAAAGGTAAAGTGCAGGTACATTTTTTATTTTTACTTTATAATTTATATTAATTATTTTTATGTATTTATTTTTTGGAGCTGTGGAATGAATAATTCCATTGAGTTTCCATTATTTCTTATGGGAAAATACGATTTGATTTATGAGTGTTTTGATATACGTGCCTGCTTCCGGAATGAATTACATTCGTAATCCAAGGTTCCACTGTATATTTGTATATAATGTGTGTGTAATTCTGTGGATACCGCCATTGGCCCAACATTGGTCCAATGTCATCTGTGTTGCTCCTGTTATTCTCTCTGATAGGTGGTGACACTTCTCTGCCTTCACTCTATTGACTGAATGTCACAGGTTACTTTGCTGTAACCCTGTTCCCTGAAAAAGCGAGAATGAGATGCTGCATGAAAACGCTATGGGAACATTTCTTTGTTTAACCGGTTGTGAAGCATGTGTGTATCAAACATGCCAAACTTTGACTTATATAACCTCGGTCAGGTGATGTCATCTGATGAGGTGCACCTGCAGGTTATAAATAGGACTGAACCGGAAAATATCCTCAGGTCAATTTTTGTCTGAAAGGATGTCCAGACACACCCGCAGTGCGGCATTGGAGCGCAGCATCTCATTCCTGCTTTTTCAGGGAACAGGGTTACAGCAAAGTAACCCGAGACATTTCTTTTCAAATGCTACACTCGATGCTATGGGAATGAGAATACCAACGCCACTGCACTGCAAGTGTCTGGTCCCTCAGGGTTGTGTAGTGTTTGCGCACAATCACCAAAAAGATCTCAGAAATAAGTTTGGGATGCTGACTCGAGGACCCGCGAGCTTGGAGTAGCATGGACATCCAAACTAAAATCTAACAAATATGTGTGCGGAGTGGACCAACCTGCCGCAACACACACTTGCTGCAAGGGGACACCTCTTGCCAGAGCAATTGATGAGGCAAGTCCCCTGGTCGAATGGGCCCTAATTGCTAGAGGCTAATTGTGACCACGCACCTCATAGGCTAGGGAAATAGCATCTCTCACCCAATGTGACAGTTTTTGTCTAGTGGCGGCCGCCTCCCAGTTGTGGCCCCCATAGCATATAAAAAGCTGCTCTGATTTACGCCACTGGCTAGTGCGGTGGATGTAAATCTAAAACCAAAAACCATTACACAACAGCTCTCACAATTCAGCTTGCATTTACAAGGATGTACTATTACTACCAGCTCGACAGTGAAAGACCTACGCTTAATATTAGACAGTAACGTATCCTTTGAAAATCATATTTCCAATATCACAAAAACAGCCTTTTTCCACCTTAGAAATATTGCCAAGCTTAGGAACATTTTTAATCTGGCATACACGTAATTCATCCTCATAATGAATACCTCATACTCCAATTCATCTATCTTGAATGGCAACTATGCTAATTCTTTCCACCTGTTCTTCATTTCTCTACCCATCCTGAGGCATATAGAGATTTTGCCAGCTTCAGTTGACAGAGGCCAATCCTGCTAGGACCCAGAGGCATCCAGAGAAGGATTAACTACAGCTTCATGATGGTTTGGATCTACACATGCTACTCCTGAGCTCTCAGTGATCCAGACCTCATCTGAACTCTGCACCTGCTGACTCATCCCCTGTGCTGAACTGGACTTCATTTTAATTTAAATAACTTCTGCTATATCAAACTTTCAGCTGCATAACACACACAATGTTATATAATTTCTATCTGCTATCACCCAAATGAGGATGGGTTCCCTGTTGGGTCTGGTTCCTCTCAAGGTTTCTTCCTATTGCCATCTCAGGGAGTTTTTCCTTGCCACTGTTGCCGTCACCCTTGGTTTGCTCATCATGGACAATCTCATTATCTAGACACATTTGTCTCCCACATACACACTTCCATAAATTTTCTTTTCATTTTGTGAAGCTGCTTTAAGACAATAACCATTGTTAAATGCGCTATAGAAATAAAATTGAATTGAAAATCTGAAGAGCATGCACTGGACACAGTAAGTGAAGTCTTTCCTGCTCTGGAGCTGTAAATGGTGGAGGACAGAAGGCTTCAAGAACAACTGGGTGCATGGACAAGAATGGAACTTTCAGAAGATAGTTCGGGTGAGAATGCAGAATAGCTTTGACTAACCCAGGGGCAAAGTCTAGACAGGATGGGGAGACTGACAAAGCCTCCAAATCCCCAATTCTTTTCAGAGAAGTAATGGCCATAAGAAAAACCATCTTAAGGGTCAGAAGCCTGATAGGCGCTGACTCTAGTGGTTCAAGCAAACCTTCGAGCACAATCACTAAGTCCCAAAGAGGGCCCGTCGCTTAATCATTTAGCTCCACAAATAAAGCGGGCAACTAAAGGGTGCTTTCCCACAGAAACCCCATCAGTCAGAACATGACAAGCCGAAATAGCGGCTACGTATGTTCTGAGAGTACTAGGGCATAAGCCCGAGGACAACTTTTCTTGCAGAAACTCCAGCACTGAAACAATTTGGCAGTGGACTTGGTCTACATGTTTTGCAATGCACCAACTTTCAAATACATTCCATTTGAGTGCATAAGTTCTTCTAGTGGAGGGAGCCCTAACACTTAGTATAGTTTCAATTACACTGGCTGGAAGATCAGCATCTCTTAATTGGTCTCAATCAGGGGCCAGACGTGAAGGTTCCAGAGCTCGGGCCAGGGATGAAATATTGTCTCCTGTGCCTGAGACAAAAGATCCCTCCTCACTGGAATCACCCACGGTGAGCCGTCGAGGAGAGATATTAGATCTGAGAACCACACTCTGGTCAGCCAACGGGACCTTCGCCAGGATTCACGGGAGCAGAGCTACCGGAGGAAATGCATTAAGACGCAATCTGGGCCATGTACGGGCCATCGCGTCCAGACCCACGAGACCTTGAGGACTTGGAGAGTAATAAAGGGGACATTGTGCCTCCTCCTGGGAGGCAAAGAGGTCCAACTCTGCCACATAAAATCTCTACCAGATTCGACTGGCTACTTCGGGGTGGAGTTTCCAATCCACGCTTGTCTGGACAGCAAATCTGCTCCCATATTCATATGCCCTGGAATGTAAACCATGAGGGACAGGAACATGTCCTGTGCCCAAGGCAGGACCTTTTTATAGCGTTGTGAGCACAGTCTGCCCAAGGTGATTTATTTCTCAACTGCTGGAGGGAGTATTTCAGGGCCAGAAATAGAGCCATCATTTCAAGGCAATTGATGTGCCACGCGAGAAGATGGTCTCTCCAGATCCCTTGGGCTGGATGGCCATCTAAGACCGCAACCCAGCCTGTGAGGGAAGCGTCTGTTGTTAGCAGCTTGCGACGACAACACAGACCTAGAGTGGGACCCAGAGTCAAAAACCGGGGTCTGAACCACATAGAAAGTGTATGAAGCCCCTGGTGCGTAACCCTTATTTGCCTCTGGGGATTGGCCCTTGGATGAAATCCCCCGGCACTTAGCCACAACTGAAACCATCTCATGTGCAGAAGGCCCAAGGGTATCACCGTGGATGCAGCTGCCCTAAAACACTAATGAACGATCACTTTCTGGCCTAGCCTGGTTTACTTTAGGGTATAGAAAATGGATTTGACATGCACAGGAGACAGCTGTGCATTGCGATCGAATTCCATTTGACACCCAAATACATTGTCCTCTGAGCAGGAAAGAGAATGCCTTCCCCGGCATTGAGTCTCAATCCAAAAGAATTGAGATGAGCTAGGACGACATCTTGATGTCGAAGCGCTAGCTACTGAGACTGAGCCAGAAATCGGCCAGTTGTCTATGTAATTCCGGATATGGATGGCCTGGAATCATAGAGGCAGGGCTGCACCCGTGCATTTTATATATATGTGCGAGGTGACAGGGCTAGGTCAAATGGATGGACCCGATACTGGTAGGCTTTGCCCCCGAAAGTGAACCTCAGGAGCTTCCTGTGTTGTGGCAATATTTGTATATGAAAATATGCGTCCTCAGGTCAATTGTCACAAACCAAACCTCTGGTTGGATTTGAGAACAATCATTTTGGCTGTCAACATTTTGATGTTCAGCCCACGAAGATGTAAAATTGGACGCAACCCCCCGTCTTTCTTGGAAACCAAGAAATACTGAATGTAATAGCCTGACTCTCTGTCTGGCAGGGGAACATGTTCTATGGCCCCTTTTTCCAGCAAATTCTGTAATTGCTGAAAAGAGCATGCCGAAGCATGAGAGGAAGTTTCTTCTGCCCATTCACAAGAAGCACAGGGGGAACGCTTGCGAAGTGGATGCTAAAGCTTCCTGATCCGGCGAGCGCGCGAGAGAAAAGGAAGATTCTGTCTCACGCGTGTCTGCCAGATTGACACATGAACCCCAAGAATGAGCCGCAAAGCACGACAAACACTCAAAGCAGAAAGTATGGAGATCGCCGTCCGAGAGAGATCTCTCACACGGAGGCACGCATCTCCTCTCAAACTCTGCCATAACTGGTCAGTAATCTAACACTTTCTCTTTTTTTTTGATAACTGCTTTTGCACACACACGCAAACACAATGCAGTCCTTGAAGACAAAAAGACCTGAGGATGTTTCCAGTTCAGTCCTATTTATAACCTGCAGGTGCAGCTCATCAGATGACTTCACCTGACCAAGGTTATATAAGCCAAAGTTTGGCGTGTTTGATCCACTCATGCTTCACAGCCGGTTGAACAAAGAGATGTTCCCATTAGCATCAAGTGGAGCTTTTGACAGGGAACAATGCTGTGAGTGTGTGCAAATGTCAGGAAATATCACCACTTTCCATGTGTGAACAACTTACAATGACAGTCATTGCTTTTTTGTGGATTGCCAGCTATTCGTGTGTATAATTCTGTTTCCTAAATATTGCCTAGAGAACTATGAATATTTAGTGATCCACGAAGATAATTTGTAAGAGAATGCATTGAGAGAGCGAGACAAAGAAACAACAACTTGTCTATTATCGCTCATGCACTCTAGCGTGTGCTGAACACAAGCACGTCGTATGCTGCCAAAAGACCTAACAATATTATTGCAAGTATATAAGTATCATAAATTATATCTAAATGGATTTGCTATGATGTCAGCTAAACAATAGTTATAATGTGGTGTTATTCATTTCTGTTTTCTCTGTTGTTATGTATGGCTAAATGACATAAATGCAGGTGTAAAAGTTTAATATGCAGTTAAGACAGCTAAACACAACAATTATAAAGTTCATTGTGGTACAGTTCATAAGGTGTAACAGTTAAAATAAGGCACCCTGAAATTCTTTATTTATTTTCTTATGTTTTCTAAAATGATGAATGTTAAATTCATTGTACTTTGTGGTCAACTGTGAACATTGTTACTATATTGTAACTAGATGGTTACAGGAAGGAAGGAACCTATAACCCCACAGAGGCCAGGTGCTGCTGATTAAATCCTGCAGCCAAGCTAAACACAAGCTAAAACGGTGTGGCTCTTTGCTCCTAACTACCCTTGAGAAAAGTGTGTTGAGAATCTGTGGTGGTAACATGAAAAGCATGCAGTTAGTAGTTTTGCTGTAATGTGGTAAGAAAAATGTTTAGCTATGCACTATTATGCTAGGCTAATCGACCTTTTGCCAGTGAATAGCATATGGGGCCATAGCGAGGTTAGGACCATAGTGCTTGTGCCATAGTATGTGCCAGAAACATTAATGGACTAATATACAGTACTGTACATATTGTTTTGTTAGTGCTCTGCATTTTTGTATGTTTATGCAGTTGTCGAATAGATGAGAAAGATGTAGAGCCACCTGATCCAAAAGACAGTGTAAGGAAATGGGTACTTTGTAATGCATTTATTTTCATCCAGCTTGCTGAGAGAAAAAGTGGTTGTACTAGGTGTTTACTTGTAGTTTATTATCAAACACAACTGTTTTTGTTTGCTTGTTTAATTTAAATTTTTTTTTATTCCCTGTTTTTTTTTTTTTTTTAGATATCCCCGTTTTTCACTCCCATAAGGGTAAGCGCAGCAAACTTTAATTATTTCTTTACATTACATCTCCTCTGCAAGCAAAATACTCTCATTCACTCTAGTTTCGCTTTCTTTTCAAAAATAATTTTGATCAGATTATGACAGTCCTACACAGCTCTATTATAGGCGCTTGAAACAATTATATATCTATCTATAAGTTTTGTCTGTGGGCATAAAGCTTTGACACAATTGATGATGATTTCCATCTTATTTTTCCACACGCACTATACTGTCTACGCTGCAGCTCTCAGCATCATAAAAAGTGTCGTCATATGCTTTCCTTAACCCACTGAAATTTCAGTGAAAAAAAAAAAAAAAAACAAAAAGAGAGGAAAGGTTCATAAAGAACTTTATTTTCCTACTCTACGCTATAAATATTTTCGGTCTCAAATTAACTTTGAGCCCAATTCCTACAAGTGATTCATACAGGCAATGGGCAAAAAGCATGAATAATTTTTATTATTATTTTTTTTTTTATGAATTAGCTGTGAAAAAAAAACAACAAGTGACTTGCATGTAGAAAAGAGCATGTAAAATGTCTAAAAAAAAAATTTTATTGTCTGTAAAAATGACATATGAAACTAAATACAAAAGTTTTTTAAAAATATGAAAATTAATAAAAATTAAGTGAATTGTGTAACATGTTCACGTGTGTATCACATATGTAAAAGTCTTTTTATTTATTTAAATTAATCTGGTAAAACAAAAAATAATCATGCAAACAATTAAATATGAAAATAAATTATTGTTAAAATGAAAGTAATTAATTCATGCAATGAAGAAACTAAATGTGACTCTTGTTCTCTTGTAAAAAAATACTTAAATATAAAAAAATAATACAATTACATTTGAAAACAAATACAGATGTACTGACAAATGGAAAAAAAAATGGTAAAAATGTAACCATGTTAAGAACTTTAGAAGAATTTGGACATACTGTATTTAAAGGAACTCCAAGAATGAACATTTATTTTTATTGTGTTACTCTGTTGTGTCTACAATTAGATGGTAGTATAAACATGACTTGCTCCTGCTTTACAAAGAACACCAACACTGCAAACGTGGTAGTTTTGCACACACAGAATGGACAATTATGGCAAACGCACATTTGCACACTTCAAGGACTTTTTCACATTTCCCCTTCTCTCATTTTCGTTAAATACTACTGCAGTATTTGTACAGACTTAAGTTTTTGTATCTGGCAGTTTGTTTTATAGTTTAATTCCTCTATTTCCAGTCTATTTCACTATTTATTTCCTTATTTCTTGTAAAAAAAAATTAAGGTCACGGGCGGTCGTATAAGCATTTCACTGCATATCGTACTGTGTATGTGACAAATAAAATTTGAATTTGAGTTTGTGAAATAAGTTCTGTTTGGCCAAACCAGTAGAATTTCAGTCCTTGCTGAGACTCAGTCTAATTGCGTGGCTAATGTTTCATTTTTTGTTTTAAATTCCTTATGCATTGACTTCATTTACGCTCTGGTCACAATTAATTAGCCACATGACTGAGAATGCGGCCATATGATGGTTTCATATACAGGTACTGCACACAAATATAAATTCAGCGTTACTGTATTTCTAAGATAACACATCACATTTTCTATCCAGCATCCAGGGCATGCCCACACATCAGTTATGATTTCACTAAATCCAGCTGACATCTCTAAGATTAGCGTGTGTTCGACACAGCATCAGTTATAAAATTATTAAGATTATTAATTATTGCATGTGAAGATGGCGTGCAGGAGATAACTGCTCGTCAGAAAGACAAATCAAAACCCCCATATGACTGCAAAAAAAAACTGCAGAAAGGTTTAGCAAAGTCAGGAGTGGTGGAGCACCATTCCACTGCACAAACAAGACCTTCATGGAAGAGGCAGGGAGGAATTAACTAATTTGTCTGCGGTTGCACATGGAGCTGAGCTGAGATGGACAGTGTCCTGAAACAGATAGCAGATGAGCTTTTGTAGGTACTTGAAATGCTCAAGCTCAGAGTTATGGTGCAATATAATGGTCTCCGATCAATATCTCTTTTTTTTCCCTTTTAATGGAGACCTCATCAAAACAGAATCCTCTCGCAAGCTTTCCATCGTCCATCTGTATCCCCATCTGAAATGGCAGCATGTTTAATAGATCTCACTCCCACGATATGGAATGATTACACAAGGGTTAATGACTGAGATGGTAAACAGTTTAGCTTGAAGCAGAATCAGGAGAACGGTGAGTATATGGAGGGATTTTAGATTAAATACACCAGGCTTGTCTTGGGTAATTATTTAATGTATGGGCATTTTGTGGGTGTTATGTCATTGGGGAAACTGAACATATGTCATGGCTGAGACAGAACCCAAATTCAGACAAAAGAGTATTGCGAGGAGCTTTATTAAACACAGAGAAATTGAGCATGCTGGGGCAGAAGGAGCAGTGCAGAGAAGCTGTGTGTTAAATTACATTGTGTGATTGGGATGAATGATGTAATCCCCTGTGATTTGAAGGGCGGCAGATCGATGACGTAGACAGGACCAGGAAAGTGACATGAAAGGCGAATCCCCCTGAGTTCAATGCCTAGGATTTTGAACGCAGACAAAAACAGGACAATAGCTGGCCCAAGGTTTATCTGCTTCGTGAACAGGGGAAGAAATTCTGAAAATGTTCAGGTTAACTTGACTCTCCTTTGGTTTGCCCAGAGTCAGCGTTAATATACGGGTCATGGGGCAGACCAGATTGAGATCCAGGGAGAACAAAAAATAAATAAAAAATACACAGAATGAATTTGTGAAATGAGAAATCTGGAATGCAGTGTCCCCCCTCTCTCTCTCCCTGTTTTCTTGAAAGAGGATGTTCATGCACACAGGGTGAGTCATAGAACAGACAGGGTCGGAATTCTGGAAGAGCAATTCTTTTACCGAACAAGGGGTTGTTAGCCAGGGGTCAGTAGCAAGATCAAGCATCTTTAGTAGCGCGAGTCAAAATCCAAAGTGAAACAGGCAAAGTCATACACAATACTCAGTCTGAAGGAAGGAAAGGTTCCAAGTCAAAGATGAGAGATAATCCAAAGAACAGGCTGGGTCAAACACAGTGATCAGCCTAAGAGCAGGTAAGATTCCAAGAGTGAGAACAAGGGAGAAATCCAAAGAATAGGCTGGGTCGACAATAATTCAAAAATATTTCGAAAATATAGATATTCGAGCAAGGTACCGTGGGCCCGTTTGACCTCTCGGATTACTTTGTTTGGCTCAGGTTTGCGGTGGAGATTGGCTCAGTGCCCCGGGAGAAAATTCAGCATGGAGTATGACCTGATCTGGAATCTGACACCAATCTGGCTACTATCATGACAACATAATCCTTAAAAAAATATTTAAATAGTGCATTTTAGTGTCGCATTAACTTATAAGAAAACAAGAGGCTGCTAGGGGTATGAGTGTTTATATTTGCTATAGGGTAAGCATGATAAATTCATTAATTAAAATGAAGCTGAAATAGCATTCAGTGATTTTAATCCATGCGTCTCTGCATGACTTTGTGTTTAAAAGTTACCCCCGTGCACAGCCTGGACTTTTCTGGTGTCCTTGTATTTCACTGCTCTCCTGTTATGAAGAATGGATGCAACAGAGATCATTCATCAGGGACCCTGGACACCATGGGAGGACAACAGTGGCATTTATCTCCCCTAAAATGACACACAGAAACAGGTCCATCACCCCTGAGAATGAGTGCTGTGCTCTCATTCTCGACCGAAGCAGCAGAGCTCCATCATTTGTCTCTGTGTTGAATTAAACCATATTGTCTTAACCACAGCTGAGATGCACTAATGAAAGAAAGGAAGAAAAATATGCCCTTAAAGTTAGCTTGATGGCAGTTTCGGGAGATTTTCTCATTAAGGTATGATGATTCCAAGACGAGCAGGTGAGAGAGAGTATTTATAGCTGCTATAGAGTGATTGCCTTCTGTTACACACCATAAATCTTTGGACAGGTTCTTAACCATCACCTGCCTAGGAAGGCATCATATATGCTCCAGCTCAGCGTCACCTTTCTGTCACGAGCTATCAGAGGGTAAGCACAGAAGCCTTAGCAGTTAGCCCGTGTAGCGTGGATGGTAAACCCAAACGCGGAAGCAACGCGAGTAGGCAGGATAACCACCGATTTGTCTAAGAAGTCTCTTACACGAAGAGCAAGGATCTACACAAATAAATCTGCGTTCTAGCAACACACACTCAATCAAAGAAGCGACCCGAATCAGTGAGTACTCACAGAATAGTCGGCGAAGCGTCAGACCAGGCATGGGCGAACTCAATGACTGAGCAATGTGAAGTGCCATCTTGTTTCCTTTTATGCTTCCTGAAATGCGACCGTATTACTTCCTGGGTCCTAGTGCCGGTCGTGTTACGAGTGTGCATGACACTTATGTGGCCTTATAAAAGATTGTGGTACCATTTCAACACAGTCTTTGAACTCAGCCAAATCAAAATGCTTTATGTGAATACCAATAGTGAAGTGAGATAATGATCAACTATCTGAAAGCTTCCCAGTGAATGTCAGCATGCACCAAGGTCACTGCCATCGCTGCTGTTCATTCTCGTCATGGACACCTGAAAAATATATAGAAAGCTTAAGAAGGGTCTACTTTTAAATGAAGCAAGTTAAATCAAAAATAAATACTCCCAGTTTATGTAAGCGTTGTGAATCCAAGGGGAGGCACAGTCTTGCCAGCTCACTTCATTGTCTGATAATGACCTGAGACAGAACACGCCCAGGTGCTATTCACATGGAAAACAGTCTGGGTAATCGACATAGAAGGGCCAACACGTGCGCACACAAACAGATTCAGTGAGTTTTCTGTGAACTTGAAAGATTTCACACACTGTACAGGTGTCTGAAGCTCTACTGAATGTTCTGGATAGTAGAAGGAGCTTTTCCTCAGGAAAACACTGACAATGATGCCAACTTGGTGACTTTCTCGCTAAATCTGGCGACTTTCCAAACCTTCTTGGTGACTTTTTTTTTTTTCTCAAAGGCAACTAGTGAGACTTTTCAGAACTTTAGGAGTCTCCGACATGAAATCACGTATCAGAGAAGAGAGGAGACCCACACCATTGTGAGTCCAGACTGCAAATGGATTGCACAGCCACAAAGTCGCAGCGGAAGCCTGTCTTGGATTACAGAGCGGGATGTAAATGAAAAAGTTTCTTCACTGCCACTTTAAAATAAATCATTGTTAACATTTGACTCGCAGTCTAGCATTTCTAACTCACTTGCGCACCTTGTTTACAATCCACAAGGAATAAACTAAAAATAGCTAATTTACAGTTCTAAAAACATATTTACAGTGTCTTTTGCTCACTTGTTAGCTTTCCCATGGTGTTATTCCTTTTTTCTCCAGTGTTCATTACAATTGCAAGCAAATTAACAACTATGCAAATTATACAGTGATGTCATTTAGCAACTTCTAGCGACTTTTAGAACAGCCAATAGCTACTTTTCTTACTGGGCAGTTGGCAGCCCAGAACACTGAGACGCTGACAGGGAATGGAAAAGGAGAATCCAGCATGCTGTTACCATGTGTAAGTTAATAATTATATAATCCTTATTCTGATAATATAAAATCCATATGATACATTACCTATCTATATATGAAAAATTATCTTTCAATGTCATTTACATAGTTCAGGGTAGCCTGTAGCTACCGCTGCTAATCATGATAAGATACTGCCTTATGTAGCTTAGCACGAACATGTTAGCTACCGGTGGCTAACCTAATGCCTTATGTTATATTACAGATGAATATCAGCTTTGGTGTAAATTTTCTAATGCATTTCATACCATTTTGAATAGCTTTAGCTCATATTAGCTATTTGGTTCAGTTTTTGGTTAGCATATGACTTTGCTCTCTACAGTATAATGTTATAATACAGTTTAGCATCTGGTGGCTAAAATACTGCTTTATATAGCCCACAGACTTCTGTGATTGTCACATGTGAAATAATAATAATAAATTGTTGTATGACGTTACAAACTTTTGTGTTGTCCTTAGCATGGCCATTAGTGATTGATGATCATGATAATGTACAGTAGTTTATTGTATTGTCTTATCATGTTCATTGTTCTATTGGAAAATGGTCTCCGTTGACCGGTGGTTGAAGCATGTGTGACGTCAGGTGACGTCATCTGATCGGGTACACCTGGAGGTTATAAATAGGTCAGAACCGGAAACATCCTCAGGTCTTTTGTCCTCAAGGACAGTTTTGTGTTTGCGTGTGTGTGTGTGTGTAAAACGATACTGCGCGGCAGTAAAAATAAGAAAGCGAAAGTAAAATGGCTGTGTTAAAGAAGAAATGTTTACCTCCATGTGAGAGACTTCTCTCCGATAACTATTGTCATGTTTATGTTTTGAGTGTTTGGGTGAGGAGCGCGAGCTCGAAGGACACTGCGAGCACTGTGATCTGTTTCCGATCAAATTGCTTCGCGCCCGGCTCGCATTCTTTAAGGAGAAATCACCGTGTTTCACTCTTGGGGATTGCATGTTGATTTGGCGGAAGTGCATGAGACGGGTTCGCCCTTTTTTCCTTGCTCTCTCACCGGATCAGGAAACTCCTGTTTCAGCTTCTCAAGCGTACCTCGATGCTTCTTTGGATCGGGCCAGGAGACCTCCTCCCTTTTCTCAGGTGAGTTTACTACCTCAGGACGCTCCTTTTATTGGAATTATTGAAGGTGGTAACTAGGGCAGTCAAACGCTTACATCTTGATTGGCCCCAGTAACAGGAGAACCCCAAACACTCAAGGTTGGATGACAGGTTTCTGTCGGGTGCCCAAGGTGAAGGACCTCAACGGAGGTCTCTCCCCTTCTTTGGTGACCTTCATGATAAGGTAACTCATTCATGGGGTAAACCTTATTCGTCCCGTATTTTTGTGCCATCGACATCAATTTATTCGACGATCGTTGATCCAAAGGCATGGGGCTACATGATGATGCCCCAGATTCAAGAGACGCTTGCTCTCTCTCCTGGGCGCTCATCTTCTTGAAGAAGCCCACTCTCCCCACGAAGCCACGCAGGCTAACATCTTCCTTAGTGGGGAAGGTTTTTCAGTCAGCAGATCAGGCCAGTGCAGCATTGCACACCATGGCGGTCTTACAGGCGTACCTGCTGAAGGACTTGAGCACCGGTGGGTCCATCGACGAGGAAGCCTTTTCAGAGCTTCGACAAGCCACGGATTTGTCATTTGAGACTTCTGACTTGACCTCACTGACATCAAGGACAAGGAGCGTACGTTCCTCCTTCATGCGCCCATCTTGCCTTCCAACCTATTCGGCAACGCTGTGAATACAGTCACCACTAGGTTTCTGGAGGAGAAACGCTATGAAGAAGCATTTGTGAGGTTTCTTCCCCGCCGTGCTCCAGAGTCGGGACCATCGGCCATCCAGTCCCGACCAGGTCCAGCTCTAGTCAGGCATGAAGCGGAAGATGAGAGTGTGGCGAAGCATGCACCCCCTCGTAAGGACTGGGGTACAACTTGCCGCTCTTCTCAGACCGCCTTTAAAAGACCGGACCTGAGGAGTGTCAGCTCCTCAAAAAAGAGGTCCTGAGGTTGCTGAAATGACCAGGACCATGAGGGTGTCTCCCCTAAGGGAGGGGACCATGGTATTTCAAGGTGAATAAGTACTCCTTGTTGGCACCCTCAGGAGGCCACCCAAACCTCCGCCACCACTGGTGTTCAGGGAAGAGTGGTCACCAATGAAACGTTAGTTGTTCGTTTGCCTCCGGCCAGGTTTTCAGGTTGTCGAACATCTAACCCTAACCTGATAGATGGACTTGACTTTTCAGCTAAACCTTACAGGCACATTAACACAGATAGGAAAGAGGTAGATTGGGACATTACAATATGAAAACCAATAGTTTTCATAGGGGATTCGAATCTTAGTCGAATCCCAAAAATCAGGAATAAATACATACAGGTGGATAGACTTCTGGGAGCTAACTTCTTACAAATTTCTAAACTTTTACAAAAACAAAAGCCACATTTACAAACACAAAAAGTTGTCTTGTCAGTGGGTCTGAACAATAGGGGGCAGCATCCACATAAAACAGCTATAAAACAGTTACAGGGTCTGAGGAGAGCAGCAAAGGAAGTCTTTCCGAATGCCACAATATATATATACCAATAATTACATTTTCAGATTTGTTAAGTTTGCAGGAGCAGCAGACTCTGGAGTTGATCAATCAATACATCGAGTCCCATGGGAACCCATTGCTTGAGCTGAATAAATTGTTGTTCGAGGTAGGAAAAGATGGCATCCACTGGTCACCAAGGACAGCGCAAGGTATGTTCGACTCATGGTGTGATCAGTTAAACTATTAAGAACGGAGACGTGTGCCGATCTTTCACATTCCAACATCTTTAACCTGTCTAGAATATTTTACTTGCTGGAGAAGGGTCTTAAGTTCATTCCGACACTGGGGGAGGGAGACTCTGGGGTTCTGTTCAGGGATGTCCATGCCTTCAATAGGAAATTGAAAATTTTGGATCATTTTAACTCTGAGACTCGTTCAGTAGTGATTCCATTTATTAATAATTCTGATTGGGAACCATCCCTTATTTCATGCAGTAGACCCATTAAACGACTTATTCATAAAAACTATAGGACCCTAGGGGTAGACCTGCGGAATAACAGGTGTACCCCTAGGAGGAGAAGGAGTGCAATTCGTACTGCAAAACAAACTAAATTATCTGATGGGTCCGGACCATCCGAGGCAAAGACTTTTTTATTACCAAAAGATCCATATTGATTTGGAGGGGTGGATGATACTGGGAGAGGTCCCCAGGGGGCGTCCTATAGTGGTCAGTGGAGCGTACCATATAGCTCAGTACATTGATTACTTTTTAAATCCGATTTCCCAAAAACTTGAGAGCTACTTAAGGGACACATATGATTTCATTGACAAAATACGGAATGTTATTATGCCGAGTACTGCTTTCTTTTTTATGGTAGACATTAATATACAAACATTGCGACCGAATTTGGTATAAAAGCAGTCAAAGAAATGTTCACAAGATTTCCTGATCCATCTAGACCGGATAAATATCTGTTACAATTATTAGAAATCAGCCTTACGCATAATGTTTCACTCTCAACTCTATTTGCGTATGTGTCAGGGATGTGGTGAGGTTGTAGCCAAGGCATAACTGCAGAGGTTAAGACTTGAAGTTGTTTTTAATAATATAAAGAAAACCAACATAAACACAGGTAACAAAACATGAACAAACTAAACTTGAAACTATAAACAAAAGACATGACCAAGGTATCAACAGAACAGCTTAACCAAAACAGAAAACATAACAGCATTTTAACCAAACAGATGCAAGACAAAGAAACAACTGAGAATCCAGGCTTCTTATAGCCAAACTAATCACCAGTCACCTTGGTTCAGGTGAGTGACCTCATCACCTGACAGAGGTGCATTCTGGGAAATGAAGTCCCAAAACTAATAAAAGTGCAAAAACAAAAAGTGCAAGGCACCCTCTAGGGGTTACCCCTGACAGTATGCAAATATTTATATGGCGAGTTGGGAAAGAACTCTTTTTGCAAAATGTCATTCAACACCTCTTTTGTATTACAGATATTTAGATGATGTCTTTGGGATCTGGCAACATGGCTGGAAGGAATTCAAACACTTTATTGAGGTGGTCAACACACATCATAAAAACATATGACAAATATAGCACAAATTACAAATGGTACCACATTTTTGGACACCACAGTGTTTCGGGGAGATTCTTTAGAGAACTCCAGTGCACTTAAAGGTGTACTTTAAGGATACAGACACGCATAGTCTATTACATAAATTAAGTTTTCATCCTAGACATACATTCAAGGGAATCATCACATTGCAACTGATTCGGTTTCATTGTATTTGTACAGAGAAAGAAGACTTTCACGGGGCGACCCGCATTCTCTTCTATGCCCTCAGAAATAGGGGTTATAGCAGGAGATTTCTGCGTTATATAAAGTCCACAACAATTAAATACATCAAGGCTCGTACTCCGGAAGCTAGGTTGCTGGATCCCACGCGTTATTTCATTAATCACTACCTATTCTTCATGGTCACAATATATAAATAGAGAGATAAAAAGGTTTTTTTAAGACACTCAAGTACAAGTACCTGAACTACAGTGATATAGAATTATATCGGCTTCCCGTAAAAATTTAAATGTAAAGGATGTCTTGTGTAGTTCTAAATTCACTTCTGCAATTCTCCAGCGGCCGTCTCCTTGGGAGGGTTATTTTAAGAGTGAAGCAGATTCACGGTATATCGATCAACCCGTATCTCAACCTTAACACTCAGAACATTGTGTATAGCATAACTTGTGGACAATGTGGTAAGGGTTAGGTTGGGGAAACAAAAATACCCTTAAACTAAGATTACAGCAACATATATATAGTGTTACTAAAAAAACAAAAAATACATTACTGACGGAACATTTTAGACAACATGACATAAAAAATCTAAACATTTCAGGTTTGGAAGCTAATCCCATGTGCACAGGTGAACAGAGAAAAAGAAAAGAAAAAGTTTGGATATATAGGCTAAAAGTGAGGGCTCCTATGGGACTTAATGAATGCTTCATCTAGACTGGGTTGGAATGGTACATGGTGGAAATAAATGACAGTATTATGTGTGGAGTATGCCCTGTCTTTAGGCCACCCACTAGAACAATAGTCCCTTCATGGGACCTAGCTATGGTGTTCAAAGGTTTTGGCTGAGACCCCTTTTGAACCTCTAGAACTTGTGCCTGGTAGGGTTTTTAACCCTTAAGATGGGTCTTCTAATAGCCATTATTTCTCTGTAGAGAATTGGGGATTTGTAGGCTCTATCAACCTCGTCATTCTGCCTAGACTCTGCCCCTGGGCCCGAGCCCCTCAAAAACCTACATCCTCACCCGAATTATCCTCCGGGGGTTCCATTATTGACGTTGCAACCAGTTGTTCTTGAAGCCTTCTGTTCTCTGTCATTTAATGCTTTGGAGCAGGAAAGACTTCACTTACTGTGTCCAGTACATGCTCTACAAATTTACGTCTACTGCACTAGTCAGTGGCATAAATTGGAGAAGCTCTTGTATGTTATGCCCTGGGTGTGGCGGCTGCCACTAGACAAACTATGTCACATTAAGAGAGGTGAAGGATGCTATTGCCCTAGCCTATGAGGTGCGTGTCGTGCTTCACCTCTAGGAGTTAGGGCCCATTCAACTAAGGGGTTTGCAAGGTGTCCCCTTGCAGCAAGTGTGTGATGTGGTAGGTTGGTCCTCTCTGCACACTTTTCTCAGATTTTATAGTTTGTTCATGCTACTCTAGGCTCGCGGTCCTAGAGTCAGCATCCCACAATCAGGTCTAGTAGCTTTTGAAAGGGAATGTCTCCGGTTACTTTGCTGTAACCCTGTTCCCTGAAAAAGCGGGAACGAGATGCCGCACTGTAGGCATGACTGGACGTTCTTTCAGACAAAGTTGACCTGAGGATGTTTCCGGTTCTGACCTATTTATAACCTCCAAGTGTACCTGATCAGATGACGTCACCTGACCAAGGTTATACGAGCCAAGTTTTTGGTGTGTTTGACACACATGCTTCAACAACCGGTCAATGGAGAGCTTTTTCCCATAGCATTTTCACGTAGCATCTCGACCCCGCTTTTTCAGTGAACAGGGTTACAGCAAAGTAATGGGATGGGAGGTCAGCCTGTCAGTGCTCAGACTGTATGCCACACACTGCAATAAATTGCTCCGCATGGTTGTCATCCTAGAAGGAAGACTCTTCTAAAGATGATGCACAAGAAAACTTGCAAACAATTTGCTACAGACATGCAAACTAAGGACCAGAATTACTGGAACCATGTCCTGTGGTCTGATGAGACCAAGATAAACCTATTTGGTTCAGATGGTGTCAAGCATGTGTGCCGGCAACCGGGTGAAGAGTACAAAGACAAGTGTGTCTTGCCTACCATCAAACATGGTGGTGGGAGTGTCATGATCTGGGGCTGCATGAGTGCTGCTGGCATTGGGGAGCTACAGCTCATTAATGGAAACATGAATTCTAACATGTACTGTGACATACTGAAGCAGAGCATGATCCCCTCCTTCTGGAAACTGGGCGCAGAGCAGCATTCCAGCATGATAATGAGCCCAAACACACCTCCAAGGTGACCACTGGCTTGCTAAAAAGGGTGAGGGTAAAGGTGATGGACTGGCCAAGCATGTCTCCAGACCTAAACACCTCTGGGGCATCCTGAAAAGGAAGGTGGAGCAGCACATGGTGCCAAATGTCCACCACCTCCATGATGTTGTGATGGAGGAGTGGAAGAGGATTCCAGAGTCAACCTGTGAAGCTCTGGTGAACTCCATGGCCAAGAGAATTCAAGCTGTGCTGGAAAATGATGGTGGCCACACAAAATATTGACATTTCACATTTTCACTTAGTCGTGTTGCCAGGGTTCAGCTATTATTCGCTGTATTTTTAGTTATTTTGACGGGACAATAAATTTACACTGCTATACAAACTTTACACTGACTACTTTTCATTGTGCCAATCATGCAGTGTTGTCCTATGAAAAGATATAACTGAATATTTGCAGAGATGTGAGGGGTGTACTCACTTTTATGACATACTGTACATTCTGCCCTGAGATAAACAAAGCTGAGCTTGTTCCTCCTACGCACTTCAACATCCATTCTGCCACAGGAAGAAGCGAGTCAGTGGCAGTGATCACCACTGCACCTCTCCATGTTCCTCCCGAAGGCTAAACTAAGATGCAAAAACAACAACCCAGTACAGCACATCAACCTAGCATAGCCCTTTCCACAAGTCAAAAGGAGATCAAGCTCTTCAGTAGTGATGGCACCCCCCGTTTGAAAAAAAATGACAAAAACCCCTCAGTAAAACCACCTTACCATCCCCTACGTATTAATAATGCTGTGTATTATGTAATATTTGTCAAACTTAAATAAATATTCTCTATATATGAACTAATAACGACGACTAGCCAATCAGAATTCAATATTGTAACATGCTGCTCACAAGCTCACACAAGTTTGAGGCAGTTTTCGCAATGGCCATGGTAAGTGTTCAAGCACAGCTTTTAACATATTTTAAATGTGTGTGTGTGTGTGAGTGTGAGAGAGAGACTGGTGCATAGTCATACAAAACTACAGTACTATTAAATTAAATTATTTCATTACTAATGTTTGTGCAGATTTTTATTCTATTCTAATATTCCTCCCCAGATGCTATAAAAGCCATGGAAAGGATCAAATGATAGTTTTGACAATTGCATGTTTAAGTGCATGTGTGTTTTGTTTTGATGGCTTCAAGTTGATTTAATTAAGCTTATTAATTAAATGTTCTTAAAAAAGACTGAAAAAATGGCATATTTCACAATAATTTTGTTTAAAATAATATATAAAAAAAAAAAAAAAATATATATATATATATATATATATATATATATATATATATATATGTTGCGCATCATACACTAATGCGTCCACGTGAATCTGTGAAGGCTGAGGAGTTCATCCTTAGCCAAGCATCCTTGCTTACCATTCAGAGCTGTAACACAATGAAGTGTTTGACCTGCCCCAGACCCTGCATAAGGTTCAGTATATGAAAATAAATTTAGACGGTGATGGTACACAATTCTTTTAGCTCCAAAGTGAAAAAAGTGTTTCAGGGTTGCCATTAATTCCAAACTGTTCAAAAGTGCCTAAATTCCTGCAGTGTAATAATTGAGCCTAAGACAGGAGGTGAACATCATTTCATTTTTAGGAGGTCTATAAAACAACGAATGCAGAAATAAATCCAGGAAAATGTAAAAACAGTAATAAAGTTAACTTTAGTTCAGTTCATTTATGGACATTGCCCTTTTTTTACTGCAGACGACCTCTGATGGTTGGAGATAAAGTCAGAGAGGCCAGATTGAGATGGTTTGGACATGTTCCGAGGAGAGATTGTGAATATATTGGTAGAAGGATGCTGAGGTTGGAACTGCCAGGCATGAGGTCTAGAGGATGACCAAAGAGGAGATTTATGGGTGCAGTGAGGGAGTTAGTTGGTGTGAGAGAAGAGGATGCAGAGAATGGGGTTAGATGGGGGCAGATGATTCGCCATGACGATGCCTGAAAGCGAACAGCTGAAATGCATAGAAGAAGCCCTTTAGGACTGCAGTGATAATGAGTGGCCTCTGTGGTTCAGAGAGAATGGTGGTATTTTGAACTGCTTCCTTTAATTAAATTGTGTGTAATTATGTTTTAAGTGCCCTTGAATGTGAATGATTCTGGGTAAGAAGAATAGAATATTGCAGTACTGTATAATACATACATATTGGTCTTGTAAATTAAGGACGGAATATAAGAAGATATACTGTATAACAAGAAGTAGATTTTTTAACTGTTATTATAATAACTGGGGTATAAATAGCTTTTATCTAATCTAACACTTCTCTAAGGGAGGATCCAAGATGGCGGCGCGGCAGTAGCACGCAGCGGCCACTCCGGAGCCAAAATGGTGCTACATTGTTTATGTCGTGTCGTAGCGTTTTTATTTTGCAAAGTTTATGGACACCGGCACAAACGGTGCTCATACATACCACCGCCAGAAACTTTTGCAACTCAATAAACCGGCATATTTCATTCAAGATGAGCTGCGGGAGAAGCTACGCGACCTCGGCTTGCTTCGGGAACCAGGCCTCCAGTCCTCGGCGTTGCCTGATGCCCGTGGCCGGAGGAGGGGACATCGCAAGCGGTGCGCGAGGAAGCGGAAGCGCGGCAAGCGGGCGGGAGTCTGTGCTAGGCTAAAAACAAATCCTAGCCGGCCGGCTTTTCCGTCCATCATCTTATCTAACGTCTGCTCCCTGGAAAATAAACTGGACTACATCCGACTGCAACAGGCTACACAGCGTGAGGTTAGGGACTGCTGTGTGTTTGTTTTCACGGAGACATGGCTCAGCGACAGAGTTCCAGACACCGGCATTCAGCTAGACGGACTAGCCTCGTTTCGCGCCGACAGAAACGCAGCTCTGTGCGGTAAGACTCGCGGCGGCGGTTTGTGTGTCTACATCAACACGAAATGGTGTAAGAACTCTGTGCTAGTTTCTAGTTTTTGCTCATCGCTGGTGGAGATTGTGACTGTTAGATGTAGACCTTTTTATTTACCACGGGAATTCACCACTGTTTTCATTATCGGAGTGTACATTCCACCTAGCGCTAATGCTAAGGAAGCGCTATGGGAACTGTATGCTAAGATCAGTAATCTGCAGAACACACACCCGGATGGACTGTTTATTGTTGCTGGAGATTTCAACCATGCAAATCTCAAGTCAGTGCTTCCTAAATTCCATCAGTATGTGGACTTTGCAACGAGAGGGGAAAACACGCTGGATCTTGTTTACACAAACATCCCCGGCGCATATCGGGCAGAGCCCCGCCCCCACCTCGGCTACTCAGACCACATCTCTGTCATGCTAATTCCAGCATACAGACCACTCGTCAGGCGTTCAAAACCGGTTCTGAAGCAGGTGAAAACCTGGCCAGCAGGAGCCATCTCTGCTCTTCAGGACTGTTTCGAGAACACTGACTGGAACATGTTTAGGGAGGCTGCAACTTACGGCGACTACACCGACTTGGAGGAGTACACGTCATCAGTGACCAGCTACATCAACAAGTGCACCGATGACGTCACTGTCTCCAAGAACATCATCTCACGACCCAACCAGAAACCGTGGATTACTGCGGAGGTGCGTGCACTACTGAAAACCAGAGACTCTGCCTTCAAAGCGGGGGACAAGGCGGCCCTAAGAACAGCAAGGGCCAAACTGTCCCGGGCCATCAGAGAGGCGAAGCGCGCACACGCCCAGAGAATCCACAATCACTTCAGGGACAGCGGTGACACACGGCGCATGTGGCAGGGTATACAAGCCATCACTCACTACAGGACTTCATCACCTGCCTGTGACAGTGACGGCTCCCTTCCAGATGCGCTGAATAACTTCTACGCACGGTTCGACATGCAGAACGACGTGACGCCGAGGAAGACTATCCCTCCGCCGAATGACCAGGTGCTGTGTCTCACCACGGCTGATGTGAGGAAAACTCTACGCAGAGTCAACCCACGTAAAGCTGCTGGACCAGACAACATCACAGGCAGAGTGCTCAGAGAATGCGCAGAACAGCTGGCAGGTGTTCTCACCGACATATTCAACATCTCTCTGAGCAGCGCCGTCGTTCCCACATGTTTTAAGTCTACCACCATCGTCCCCGTGCCGAAGAAGTCTTCTGTGTCCTGTCTCAATGACTACCGCCCTGTTGCACTAACACCCATCATCATGAAGTGCTTCGAAAGGCTTGTCATGAGACACATCAAAGCCCTGCTGCCCCCCTCAATGGACCCCCTGCAGTTCGCATATCGTCCAAACCGTTCAACGGACGATGCCATCTCCACCACACTCCACCTGGCACTGTCACATCTTGAAAAGAAAGACACTTACGCCAGAATGCTGTACATAGACTTCAGTTCAGCATTCAATACAATCATCCCCCAACACCTGATCGGGAAGCTGAGCTTGTTGGGCCTGAACACCTCCCTCTGCAACTGGATTCTGGACTTTCTGACCGAAAGACCTCAAGCAGTGCGGATCGGGAGCTACACCTCCAGCACCACCACACTGAGTACTGGGGCCCCCCAGGGCTGCGTGCTCAGCCCCCTGCTGTTCACACTGCTGACTCATGATTGTGTAGCGACACACAGCTCCAATCATATCATCAAGTTCGCTGATGACACGACCGTGGTGGGTCTCATCAGCAAGAACGACGAGTCGGCGTACAGAGAGGAAGTGCTGAGGCTAACGGACTGGTGTAAAGACAACAACCTGGCTCTGAACGTCGAAAAGACAAAAGAGATGGTTGTTGACTTTAGGAGGACTCGGAGCGAACACTCTCCGCTCAGCATCGACGGCTCTTCTGTGGAGATCGTCAAGAGCACAAAATTCCTGGGCGTCCACCTGGAGGAGAACCTCTCCTGGTCCCTCAACACCAGCTCTCTGCATAAGAAAGCCCAACAACGTCTTTTCTTCCTGAGAAGGCTGAGAAAGGTCCAGCTTCCATCACCGATCCTCACCACCTTCTATAGAGGAACCATCGAGAGCATCCTGAGCAGCTGCATCACTGTCTGGTTTGGGAATTGTACCGTGTCAGACCGCAAGACCCTACAGCGGATAGTGAGGACAGCTGAGAAGATCATTGGGGTCTCTCTCCCTTCTATCGAAGACCTTTACACCACACGCTGCATCCGCAAAGCCACCAGCATTGTGGCTGACCGGACACACCCCTCACACACACTCTTCACCCTCCTGCCATCTGGAAAAAGGTACCGAAGCATTCGGGCACTCACATCCAGACAGAGAAACAGTTTTTATCCGCAAGCCATCCGTCTCCTAAACACAAAAGGACTGGACTGATACCTGACACACACACACACACACATACACACACACACACATACACACACACAAATCACTCAGACGAACTAAATCTGGAACATCTGGACTGAACTGATAAACACACATGCACAATCACACTGATGCACACCCATCCCAATCTGCTCATACCTACATACCTGTGCTGCTCCTTGCAATTTTTTGCACAATATTTAAATTGCTATTTATTGCTATTTGCACACAATACTTCTGTCAAAATTGTAAACTGTTTACTGCTGCTCTTCCCACTACCTCAATTCATCCTTCATCAAAAAGTACTGTTATGTCTTACATTGTGTCTGTCATGTACCACTTTGTTTGCACATTTGCACGTGCACTTTTGTCTATTTTTGTATTTTTGTATAGATATTGATAGTTCTTGTTTTAGAGTAACTTAAAAATGTAAAATTTATGTTGTACATTTATGTTGTTACATGTATGTAGCACCCTGGTCCTGGGGGAACGTTGTTTCGTTTCACTGTGTACTAACTGTATATGGTTGGAATGACAATAAAAGCCTACTTGACTACTTGACTTTAATATCAATTACTTGTCAAGCTGGTGTTTTGAGACTACACTGTTAAACCTAGCAAAATATGTTCTTTCTGCAAACACACATGGACACAGTTGGATATGGTTTAGATTCAGCATGGCGCCCTGGTGATTTCTAGGTGAATATTTCAGCAAATAATAAATGTACCAGTGACCTCATGTTGGTTATATTATATTTACCCCAGTGCTCAATTCTATTTGGTCAGAAGATATAGTACAGCTACAAATCACGAAGTTATAAACTTGAAGGTGGTTACTGTTTACATTCCAGTTAAATTATTATTTTTCTGTAACAGCATGTGCTGGAGTATTCTCATATTTGATCCCTATTGATTATTTTTCCAGACAGTATTATTGGATCCACATGGTGTAGATCAATAAGATTATTTTTCAGCTCTCTAGGGATTTGATGAGTTCTACAGACATTTAAAAAGAAAGAAAAAAGCCCAAACATGTAATTTCCTCATTAGGAAAACTTTGTTACAATAATAATGTACAATATTATTTCCCAGAATGCATTGTAAATCCAGAGTACTTATACTATACTTATACTATTTAATTACAACAAAGCATGGCAATAGTTTTCAGCTTGTTTTAATTACTTTTTAAAAATACAGTGGAACCTTGGATTACGAGCATAATTCATTCCGGAAGTGGAAAACACTCGTGAACCAAATCATCATTTCCCATGAGAAATAATGAAAAATCAAATTATTCATTCCACAGCCCCTCCCCCCCCCCAAAAAAAAATATAATACAGTCTATAAAATTAAAATAACCAAATTAATCTGCACTTTAAAAAAAAAGTAAAAATAAATCCAGACAGATAAGTGTTTCTGTTGGTGCGCGCAGGCGCCGTGCATGTGCGTGTGTGTGTGTGTGTGTGTGTGTGGAATTAGCCCCTTCCCTCACCTCGTTTTACACAGTAACACTCCTCCTCCCTCTCCCCACAAGTCAAGTCAAGTCAAGTAGGCTTTTATTGTCATTCCAGCCATAAACAGTTAGTACACAGTGAAACGAAACAACATTCCTCCAGGACATACATATAACAACATTAATTTACAACACACATTTTTACATTTTTAAGTTAATCTAAAAGAAGAACTATCAAATATCTATACAAAAATACACAATCGACAAAGTGCACGTGAAAATAGTGCAAACAAAGAGGTACATGACAGACACAACAATGTAACACATAACAGTACTTTTTGACGAAGTATGAATTGAGGTAGTGGGAAGAGCAGCAGTAAACAGTTTACATTTTGACAAGAATATTGTGTGCAAATAGCAGTGAAATAAATATTGTGCAAAAAAGAAAATTGCGAGGAGCAGGGTTAGTTTCTCAGTTTCACAACAAACGCATAAACACAGCGGAAACACCGTTTTAACAGGAAAAAAATAAATCTCTCTGAGACTGGCATGAGCGCATACTAACCGAATCACTTTTTCAGTTTCACAACAAACGGACACACACACAAACACAACGGAAACACCGTTTTAACAGGGGAAATGAGCATGACCTGGCATGAGCGCATACTAAGGGAATCACTGCTGTAAAGTAAAAAAATAAAAATAAAAATACTAAGGAGCCAGCACCTTACTTTTGAAAAGAATCACGACAGAGCAGAGTTTCTGTGTGTTTGTGAAGCCGGGGAAGGGGTGAAAAGATGACAGAGCGTCTGTGTGTGTGTGTCGGTGTCAAATTACGCACGCACACGCATAAGAGACTAAAAGAAAGAGGGAGATGTTGATTATACAAGTAAGTGACGAGCAGAGTTTCTGTATGTTTGAGCAGCCGTGGGGGATGGGTGGGGCTGAAAAGGTGAGAAAGTGACGTTCGGTGTCAAAATAAGAGTCGCATGTGTGATACATGATACTCGGTGCTCGTAAACTAATACTTGCTCGGTTTCGGATTAGAAATCTTTGCTCGGTTTGCGGAACACTCGTAAACCACATTACTCGCAATCTGAGGTTCCACAGTAGTGTGATTTCAAGAATGTTACAAAAAAGCCAAGACTTACAAAACATCGCCTTGGCCTTTAGCTGTGTTTTGAATGCTGCTGTATTTATGATGTAAAGGAGCACACAATACAAATATTCATGCTTTAATAATAGAAAACACTTTAAAGTAAATGACTGCAAGTATGCATGGGTATATTTATTATATAGCCTTATTATAGATTTGTATTTAACTGGAGGTTTACTCGTGGCTTCTGCCATGTTCAGATCCTGTTGCCTTTGTATTATACCATTACTTGTGAATGGAGTACGTGGTCAACTCACTGCTGCTCCGCACTTCTCTAATGTTTCAGAAGCCCCTAATTCTGCCTGTCGCAGTCTTGCAGTAGCAATGAGCTCAGCCTGGCAGACCTTTTATCATTGTAAATGACGCTGCTTACTGTCATGGTCTGGAGGATCGCCTTTGCCATGCTCACAGTACGTCATAAAAGTTGATGTGCTTTATTTAAATAATATATAAAACTGAAAAAAAAAATGGTTTTGAAAAAAAAAAGCACGGTCAGCTCATCAGTTCTAAAAGTATTGCCACCCTACGTAACTAAGAGTATTTCAATTATGCTTTTAAAAACTGGTGTTTTAGGTTTAAGCACAATCTGACTTACTTTTGGAAAGCAGTCTTGTCTTTTTATATTTAATTTTATTCTGTAAAAATTTATTTGTTCGTGGAAGATTTTTAGAAACATTTTAAGGAGATTTATACAGTTATATTCTGAAATCTGAAGCTGAAATAGTTAAACCAACATCACTGTGTGTTTCTAAAACAGTGGCTTGTTTTGACTTTTTAATGTGTTTGCAGCCTTAATTGTGTATTATGGTGTTTGTAGTGCTTTAAGTGTTTATGTACATTAAACTTATAAATCTCCACTGGCATGATGACTGCATGCTTTAGTTGACCAGAGCTACGCAGGATCCGTGAAAACTTGTCTGCAAATGTCAGCAGATCTACTGGAACAGGTGCTGGTGAGAAAAATAAAAAACGAAATGTCAAGGTTAAGCAGTCGTGGTTTAAAAGCGGTGCACTAGGATTTATATTCACAACATTATGGTCAAAGACCCTTAACGGTTTGAGTACCAGCGTCAGGTTTTAGTCAGACTTTACAGAATACAATGCATCACTCTGTAATTCTGTTGACAGATAAATTATAGCCACAGATCAAACCCTGGGGTTCAGGAGCTCAGGGCCAAGAATAACACAGGAAAAGTGCATAAATATGAGAAGTCAACAGAAATAGCTTGTATATTTTCAGCTGTGTAACAAATCAGTAGCCTAGGGAGGTTAAGGAGAAGAAATCATATTTATAGAGCATTGAATTACATGTAGCAGTTCAAAGTGGCTTTATATTCAAATAAAAATTTTGAATATTAAGAAGAAATAAAAAAGGAAAAGCACCTTTTTGTGCATATTCTTTATGTATTAACTTTAAAACAGAAAATAATATGTTTCCTTAAATCAAGAATTTCTTTCTTAATTTGTTATTATTATTATTATTATTATTATTATTATTATTACTACAAGTGTTAGCTTGGCATAGAAACTCCACACCTTGCAAAGCTGAAATTTTGCTGCAGTAGAATCGTTTAGAACATCTGCTGTGACACTGACATGCACAACCTTAGTTTTACAGACACTCTTTGTACACCTCTGAGTTGGCTTCGGTGCTGGAAATGTGCCGACAAAGCTTTTGGAAATCGGCATACAAGTTTGATCAGATACATTATAACATTCATTCATTCACTCACACATCCTCTATACCACACGGAATGTGGCAGGCAGGACTCAAAGCTCTCTTGATTGGTGCAACACAACCATCAATCTAGACTGGAGCCTCCAGTATTTATGAATGATGGGAAAATTCAGCGTGATGACTGGCTTTTGCTGGTTGATACCTATAGGACTTCTTTTGGGCTTAGCGATGCTCAGATCTTATTTGAACTGCCACGTTCCTTAGCTAAAGAGCCCAAGAAGTGGTTTACTGTACTAGGTTCACATGTCGCATGTTGGACACAGTTATGTGCACTGTTCAAGACTGTGTTTCTTCCAGCAGACAACCAAGAGCATGTCTGGAGAGGTATCCTTACCTGTGTACAGGCCCCAGGAGAACCATTTTCAACGTTTTGCGAACATGCACTAGAGCGCTACAGAGTTGCACTATATGGCCAACAAATTGCCTCGGTAATAGATCTTCTAATGTGTGCCCATGACATACACTCTGCTCTTGGCCCTGACAGTCAAGATGAACCGCAAGCGCAGAAAAGCAAACGGGTGCGTGAAACTTACTGTTACAAATGCTCTGTGCCAGAAAACGAAAGCTCTGTTTAATATTTGTGTCGACTCGTTATGCTGTGTTAAGCTTTTAAAAAACAATAAATATTTATTTTGGACTCTTTGAGTGCAAGAAAACAAAGAATTGAGAGGTTGCAAATAATTATCTATTCTGGATTTGTAATGTGGCTATATTAGCGAAATGGATTCTTAGTCATTAGCACGTGTGTGTGTGTGTGTGTGTGTGTGTGTGTGTGTGCACGTACATGTGTGTGTGGGTGTGTGTAATAAGTGTGTTATTCCAGACCTGATAGAACAAACTGAAGTCCAGTGACAGATCAGTAGCGCTATCTCATGCCTTCCTGCGGTTCGGCAGCCAGGTGTAATTAAGAAGTGGAGGAGAAAGGACATTTGTTTCACAATTCTGTAAGAGAATCGAGCTCCCTCTGTGGGGGCTCACTGATGTGAGCACAAGTGTTTGTGTGTGTGAGAGGAAATCTGCTGATCTCTGCTGCATAATGACTTAGGCACAAAGTTCTCCATTTACATTTTTATTAATTTGGGATATTTTTTACCGACCCAACAGCAGCTCTCTGGGATTTGAAATGATAACCTTAACCCATGACCTTTAAGGCCTGTTTCTACACTGCAAAATTCCCAGTGTTGATTTAACATCCTGTCACGAGGCGGGTCGTGGAACGAGGTGGATCCAAGCGCAGATTTAACAAATAAAACGTAAACTGGAAGCGTGGTTGGAAAGCGAAAGCAAAAGTCGAAAAAACCGGAGGATCAATCCGCGTAGCGTCTGAGCCAAAAACGTAAAACAAGAGCCGTGATCAAAATAGGAAGCGTGAGGTCAAATACCGGGAAAACAAGCAGCGAGGCAGCAATCCAAAACGTGAGACGAGAGACGAGAAAGGGCTTAAAGGCTTAAGGGGCTTGAAGCGAGACGGCATAGTTGGGACACGTGAAAGGTCGGGTTGATTCGTCGCATGGTTGATGGGAGCAAGAGCTTGACCGCACAGGGGTTGATAATCTTGGTAATAGTGAAGGAAACGACATAACGAGGGGAAAGCTTGCGGGAGAGGGTCTTTAGAGGAAGGTCTTTGGTGGACAGCATGACTCTCTGCCCTATCCTGTATTTCGGGGCCTGAGAGCGTTTACAATCCGCCTGCTTCTTGTAGGTTCTGCCTAGTCGTAGTAGTGTTTTCCTGGCTCGAGACCAGGTTCTCCTGCAACGGCGGATGAAGGCTTGCGCAGAAGGAAGGACCTCTTCCTCCTGAGAAGGGAACATGGGTGGTTGATAACCCAAGCAGCACTGGAAGGGAGACAACCCAGTAGAGGACGAGACTAGGGAGTTGTGGGCATAAATCTGCTACACGAGGTGACATCTCGGGAGGTTATGCACCTCAGGGCGACCTCAAGGGCCTGGTTCTTCCTCTCTGTCTGCCCATTGGATTGTGGGTGAAATCCGGAAGACAGACTAGGTGTGGCTCTGATGAGCTTACAGAATGCGCTCCAAAACTGGGAGGTGAATTGTGGCCCACAATCGGAGACAATGTCCTTGGGGAGGCCATGGAGCTTGAAAACATGGAGAATCAGGAGTTCCGCTGTCTCCTTTGCGGATGGAAGCTTTGACAGGGGGATGAAGTGGGCAGCCTTGGAGAACCGGTCAACTATTGTCATGATACAGGTGTGTCCGACTGAGGTGGGTAATCCTGTAACAAAATCCAGTGAAATGTCGGACCATGGACGGGACAGAATCGGTAAAGGTCTGAAGAGGCCTGCAGGAGCGGCGTTGGTGTGCTTGCACCTTACACAGACATTGCATGCTGCCACAAATCTGGACACATCTTCCTTCAATGTCCACCACCAAAAACGTTGTTGAATTTGAGACTGGGTACGGGCAGCACCAGGGTGGCAGGAGAGCTTAGAGCTGTGCCCCCATTGCAGAACCTGAGATTGTAGGAACAAAGAGGCGGTTTGGGGGTACGTTACTGGGCCCTGGTTCGTGGCACAGGGCCTGCTTGACTTTGGTCTCTATGTCCAACTCTGCAGCCACGAGCAAGCAGGGAGGAGGCAGGATAGTGTCACAAATGGTGGAGTCTTGGGTGGACGAGAACTGTCTGGAGAGGGCATCTGGTTTGGAGTTCTTCAACCCAGGGCGATAGGAGAGGGTAAAGTTAAACCTGGCGAAGAACAGCGACCACCGTGCCTGGCGGGAGTTGAGCCTCTTGGCGCATCAGAGGTACTCTAGGTTCTTGTGGTCAGTCCAAACCAGAAACGGGACCTCCGACCCCTCCAACCAATGTCTCCATTCCTCCAGGGCCAGCTTGATGGCTAGGAGCTTTCGGTCGCCGATGCGGTAGTTTGCCTCAGCAGGCATTAAGCGGTGTGAAAAAAAGGAGCAGGGATGCAGCTTATTGTCGTGAGCCGACCTCTGGGAGAGCACACCCCCTACCCCTGCACTGGAGGCATCAACCTCAACCACAAATTGACGTGACGGATATGGAGTGACCAGGATAGGAGCGGACGTGAACCATTTCTTGAGCTCCAAGAAGGTCTTTTTGGTCTCCTGATTCCAGCAGAACGGTGTCTTGGGAGAGGTCAGGGCTGTCAGGGGGGGCGCAATGGAGCTGTAACTGCTAATGAAGCGGCGGTAAAAGTTTGCAAATCCCAGGAATCTCTGGAGTTCATGCCGTGAGTTAGGCGTGGGCCAGTCTGTAACTGCTTGAAGTTTGGCGGGCTCCATCTGGATCACTGAGGGGCCTATGACGAACCCAAGAAACATGGTAGACGTAGTGTGGAACTCGCATTTTTCTGCTTTGATGAACAAGTTGTTTTCCAAGAGTCTTTGCAGCACCCGACGCACATGATGTTGATGTTCCTCCAGATCCCGGGAAAATATCAAGATATCATCCAGATAAACGAAGACAAAAGAGTTTAGAAAATCCCTGAGGACGTCATCTATTAGAGCCTGGAAGACTGCTGGAGCGTTAGTCAGACCAAATGGAACCACTATGTACTCGAAGTGACCCATTTGGGTGTTGAAGGCAGTTTTTCATTCGTCACCCTCTCGAATACAGATGAGGTGATATGCATTGCGCAGGTCCAGCTTGGTGAACAGCCTGGCTCCTTGGAGGAGTTCGAAAGCCGTAGTCATCAGTGGAAGAGGGTACCGATTCTTTATCGTGATTTCATTTAAGCCCCTATAATCAATGCAGGGACGGAGAGACCCGTCTTTTTTGCCCACAAAGAAGAACCCAGCCCCCGCCGGAGAGGAGGAAGGGCGAATAATCCCTGCCGCGAGGGACTCCGTGATATAGTGATTCATGGCTTCGCGTTCCTTGGGTGATAAAGAATAGAGGCAGGCTTTCGGGGGAGTGGTGCCCGGGAGTATGTCTATGGGGCAATCATAGGGTCGGTGGGGTGGGAGAGAAACGGCACGGGATTTGCTAAACACCATCCTGAGGTCATGATAGTCAGTGGGCACATGTGTGAGATCCGGCGGTTGCTCCGGAAGCATGACAGGTTGGGGAAAACATGAGCACATGGAGAAGTGACAGGCTGGGAAAATAAATAAATAAATAAACAAACAGGTCGTGGACATGACACATGACACACCCCAAGTGTTTATAAATTACCTAATGGTCACGAATGTACTCTGAAAGTGTTAAATTAACAGTCTGGGTGTTAATTCAAGACTAAGGATTTTGCCATGTATGGTTATTGCTTACTCACAGTCTGTCTGCCATACACAAACACATCTAAAAAAAAAAAGTTGAATCGTTGAAGTGGTTACATTTTCCGTATATAGACATCTGTTTAGTTTTTAGGGAAGGAGTCTCTAGTGTCAGTTCACATGAACCTGACTGTTCAACGAGTTTCTCAGCAACAAGACGAGCTGCAGCTTTTGTCGTATTAACTTCAAAAGAAACACTACAGAGAAAACAACTGTTTATAGCTAATGGACTGACAAACCCATTATTCATGGAAGGAATAAATGCTTCACATTTCTGTTTTGTGTGTTTGTGTATTGACTGATTGTCATGCTTTCAAGCCGTCAAACTATCTCCAGTACCCAGATGCAGCAGGCTCTGTACCCGGAGAAAAGCCAGATCAAGTGCTTCTTCTGCAGCACTCCTCCAGACCACATTGTGAGAGACCTTCTCCATCCCTCACTCTCTCTCTCTCTCTCTCTCTCTCTCTCTCTCTGTCTCTAAAACTAAGTACACTACTACAAAGCGGCAGCTTTTGTTCCTTCATGCTGTGTTTAGTAACCGAGAGGATAAAAGAGACACGGCTGTGGGTTTAACTCATCTGTGTTCTGATAGGATTTATAGAGGAAGGGTAAGGAATGGAGACAGACAAAAAGAAAAGACAAATAGTTGCAGTATGAAATTATGGATAATTATTTGGGTGGAAGCAAGGAAGAATGGGATGGAAATTAAAACCAAATATTTAAAGAAAAGAACTAGCGACGAAAGGTATATTTCCTGGAGGTGTGGAGGGAGCGAGAGTAACTGACAGCATCTTCTTTATTAAATCTTTCCGTCGGTTGCATGAAAAAGATGATGAGATGTTTCAGATAAATAAAGCTGGATAACGTCATGCAGTTCTCTGAATCATGGATGGCTTTAACATTAGAGAGTAACAGGGCTTAAAGGAAATGTGTGAGAAATGCACTGAGGAACACCAAACCCCCTGTGTCTAGGCTAGCTGTGTTAGCATTTAGCTGCAGGGGTTTGTACAGGTTTGATATCTGGGCATAGGATGTTAAAATATCTCCTTACTTTTCTATTCTTATGGGACGTTGCTAACTTCAGATGCTTTAACTACACACTTCACACACTTTTTTTAGTGTTTAGTGCATCATGATCAGTGATTTATAACATGTTTATAATCACTACATGAGTATTTGCAGAATTTACTGTATCTAAATCTTACAGTTTGATCTCACTAATTTAAGGAGGCCATAATCCTGATTAACGATTTAATGACTTAAAGTGAGAATCAAGTTGTTATTAATAACACAGTAATAAAGCAATATGTACTCCTACTGCGAGTTTCCGAAAGTGCCTTAAATGTGCATTTTTGTAAAATAAATAATAATAATAATAATAATAATAATAATAATAATAATAATAGTAATAAATAAACGAGCATAGAAAATATAAAATAGTTGATATTTAACTTATGAATGTGGTATAAAAGCCCCATTCTCTTCAAGGCCTAGTTTTGGAAGGAGACAGTACAGGAGTGGGAGACATTAGGGAGGTATATGGAGACGGTGAACGTGGAGGAAGGCATCATGTTCACCCTGACCATGAGACTCATCATCTTTACTGACTTCCAGACCATTTACAATTGTCCTGGAACAGTTTCACCTCCGACAACAAGATCAAGATTTAAGATTCAAAGAATTTTTTTAATCCCAGAGGGAAATTGCTTAAATACATCAAAGAACAAGGTGTGTGTGTGAGTGTGTTTCTACAGAGAAAAGGTTTACTTGATTCTTGTGCCCCCATCCTGGAGTGCTTAAGCACACTGCCGTAAATATTTCTAGTATGAGAGCAATGAGTCCCTGGTAATCTCCTTTAATTGGGGAAGTGTCTGCAATTTAAGTCTGTAAAAATCCCATAATGACGCTCCCATCTTTCATTTGGTAATGTAATTTAATTTGCCCCAAATTGCTGTTTTTTGTTAGAATTTATGAGCCCTGTGAAATATTTGTGAGGTTAGACGCCAATTTCTCATTCAGACACTGCCCTATTTTCATATTTTAGGTCCATCTCACGATAAGCGTGACTCTCCTGTAGGATTTCTCCAAAGCGGATTAAGAATAAGATGTTATGCTCGCCTCAGTTCTGTCTCTTGTGATGAATGGACCTCAGACTTCACTGTTTATTCCCCCCAGGGCTCCCTTCACTTGGCCATCATCATCAGGGTCATGGTGGGAGCTTTCCTGGTGCTAATCGTCCTCATGGGGCCCCTGGGGGCTTTCTGCCAAGTTAGCATGCAGAGGACTAAATGCTTCAGCTCCTGTCCTTCCTCTCTTTCTCTCTTTGTCCCTCTCCTTCTCCTCTTCCTCCCGGTCTCCTTCCCTCAGTACTTTCGTACATAGCAAAGTTCTGTCTAACTAAGAAATAAGCTCATTTTACTCCTATTACTGAAAGTAGAGACGCCTTCCTCTATATGTTTATCTTCTATGCTGGTTAATAGCTACTTTGGGTCCCCCATTTAAAGGACAGTTCAGAACATGCTGCTATAACAGCTTAAGTAGAGTGCTGTGATGTACTGCTAGATGTTCAGCGAGAATTTAGGAGGCTGGGGCTTCTGAAACTTCATGTCTCTGACTAATCACTGTGCTGTCTCTCAGGTCTCAAAGGGGTCGTCTCAGGAAAAAATTACATCCGGGTAGAGATTGTTCACAAAGGTCATAACACAGCGAGGGAGACGGAGGAGCAAGCAGGCATGAAGCAGATGATGCGGAGTCCTGCCAGTTCCCTTTTTCCCTCAGCGTTCACATCCTGATGAGAAAAGCTGCTTGATTCGAGCAAAAAAAACTCAATGTTTTGTTCTGTTTCAATAAACAAAATACTGAAACACAGCATTTTTAGTGCTATCATTCTCCACTTTAATCTTTCTCTTTCTACCTCTTTCTTTCTTTCTTGAGAGGAATTGAGCAGGAATCTGTGCTGAAGCAGCTGGAAATTCCACAGGAAGAGGAGGAACACATTAATGTAGTGCTGATGAGCTGCTCACACTCATCCTTTTTCATCAAACGCACTTGCCTGTGTCACTAATCTAAGTCAATCCATCTTTGAGTCATTTAATCTAATCACTGTAGTCTCCAATTAACTGATATGAGCCACATATGCATAGAATATAAAGCCAAGTATGTATAATTTAGTCATCATTTACATACAACTTAATATCAATCCATTTTGAAGTATGAAGTTGGAAAAGAAGCATCAACGCAATTGAGACAAACTGGAATTAGCTTGAAATATTTTTTTTTTTTTTGTTTCAATAACTGATTAATTGGTCATAGGGACTTTCTTGACTTAACCCTTGAGTGGTGATCGGGTCTGTGGGACCAGTCTTTTGAACAAACACTTTGGCCTCGCCTCATTTTCTGTGAAGAGCATATATCAAAAACGTTTGTGTGAGTGTGAGTTTTGTGTTTTGGCCCTGTTGTTCCACACAAGGTTGCACACGTTGTCATACAACATTGTGGCAAAATTCAATCACCGACACCTGTCTGCTCTCACATTACCACACACTCTGCCTTGTGGGAACCAATTTTTATTTGCTTCTATTCTATCGCATTTTTCATATTCAAAATTGGATGCCGGAAGCAAGAAATATAGCTTTGTGGTTCCTTATCACAACTTATCAAGATGGCCAAAGGATTTTCTGTTCAGAGCACATTGCAATTGAATTTGGAAGAGAGAGATGCTTTTGATGATGTAGAGGAAGAGGAACATATTTCTGAAAATGCTGAGAGTCTGACAGTGAGCTAGTTTCAAAACAAAGACGAGACTGTAACACCTGTGCCACCGCAGTTCCGGGGAGCAAGATCTAGCTTGCCGGATTACTGAGCCGGCGCTTTGTCCCCACCTAGTATGTCTACGTGTGTATTGTTTTCACATTAGCACCAAATTAACTGCATCTGTGTTCCCTTGTGTGTCTCACTATTTATTCCGGTCGACCCTGTAGCCCCTCGCCTGTTCACTGTTGTGCACTGTTTGTTTTCACGCGAATGTGTTGTCTAGTGTCTTGTGTCTATTCCTCCCTGGACTAGTTGGTGTCCAGACGTGGGCTCCGCTTTCGAGGACTGCCGTTATCCTTTCAGTCAAGTTCAAGGCCGAGAGTCTTTCAGCCGACTCCAGAGACGCCGGCGGCTTTTGTGTTCATGCAAGTTTGTTCATTTTAAATAAACGTTTAAAGTATGGAACCTGCATCTGCGTCCGCCTCCTCTACCCAAGACATGACAGAGACACAGAACCAGCCCAGCAGCAGCCAGCTCTAACACCAAAACAAGCACATCAGCAGCTAGCAAGTAAAGAAATGTGGATGTCAAAAAATTTTGAAATTGAATGGTCTTCTTGCCCAAAGAAATTACCCACGATGCATGGCTACCAATGTGATAAGGATGCAACTAGGGCCAACATGAATGGCAGTTACTCATGTGCAGGACATCAAGTCTTCTTTTGATCTTTTCGTCCCAGATTCCACCCAGAAAATTATTCTGGATTGCAATAATTTAGAAGAAGGTTTTTTGGAGTGAGGGGAAAGGTGATGGACCAAACTTATTCACATGCCCACTTTGGGGTTCTTATCCTTGCTGGAGGTTTTACGTCCAAAGGAAAATTCACAGAATCCTGGTAGAATGCAGAAACTGGCAGAGAACATTTCCATCCAACAATGTCCCTGGAAAACATAATTTCCAGGATTATCTGCTTTGATAAACGAGATGACAGACCAGCTTGACGGCAGAAAGACAAGCGAGCTACCATCAGGATGGTGTGGGACGAGTGAGAACACGAGTGATGTGCTGAACGAAGTATATTTTCTGGCCAAAGTATATAGATGGGTGTACTCTTTATGAGCCTGCCAGTGTTTGAGAGGGTCCTCACTTCGAGGAAGGTATGCATTTTAACCTCTATGCTGACATCAGCATTACAGCTATGATGCCGTTGTGTTTCACTGACTCGGCTATCCAGGAGCTCCCACGGGTCATATTGAGGACGGAGGATTATGAGCTGCCTGAGATGATGATGGCTTGTGACGCATGCACTCTGGTTAGTCGGATGATTGAAGCAAATTCAGCCATCAACAGCCGCTCAGCTTCACATTATCCTGTTTGCCAAACCCAAGGGTCTGAAATCTGGGGTCTAGCAATGTGGCCAGTGCAAGTACATGGATTTATCCAACATTACTGCACTGCTTGTTGATGTACTGCTGAAGAGCAATCCTTAAGGATGAAGCAGATGCTTTTCTTGCTTTTCTTGCCAGGGCTGTCTTTTGTGCAACCTTGTGCTGAATCATCATTATCTTTGAAGCTGACACTCTCTTCGCCCCAGAGAGTTCTTCAGTGGCATACTTAAAGGGTGCCAGTACTTCAAGGCTTTCTGAAATGATGTCAAAATCAGCACTTGAAAGTGGCATGATGGCATTTGACAAACTATCCAAAGCAGCACCAACAAGCTCTCTGAGGTCAACAAGTCTTTGAAGCATATCATGTGTGCGGTTCCACCTGGTGTCTACCTCCTGGAGAAGCTTTACGGGCTGCCTGTCCATCCTTTCTTGGGCAAGAATTAACTTTTCAGTAGCATTAGTACTGCTCCTGAAATAAGACATCACTCTCCTGGCTCTGCTACGGATGGCTGCCATGACCTCATGTTCTTCTACTGCCCTTTTCACAATAAGGTTTATGGTATGAGCAAAGCAAGGGAGATGGTGTAATCCCAGTTTCTGAATTGCTGACACCATGTTAGCTGCTTTGTCTGTCACCATGGCAACAACTGAACCAGTAAGACCCCAGTCCGATATCAGCTCTGACAAAGCCTCTTTGATGTTGTCAGCTGTTTGTGATTTCAGAAACTTCGATACTCCTAGCACCACTGAGCTCAGCTCAGTGTTGCTATCAGTGTAGTGGCATGTGACCCCCAGATAGGACTCCATAGTGGGGGATATATGGATATATGGTCCGTATATCAGCTGTGAGGCAGACAGATGGGATGTTCTTTACTTGTGCCATAGCCTTTTCCTTCTCTTCTCGGTATTTTTGTCTGACCATTGTTCAAAGTTTTCCGAGTTGGTAGCACATAAGTGGGGTCCAACTTGTTAACAAATGCTTTTAATCCCTCATCTTCCACGATGGAGAAAGGCTGTAAGTCCTTCACAATCATGTTGATAAGGGCATCATCAAGCGCCTTCTTTCTTCCTAATAATACACAGTACAATTCATTATTAGCAGAGTAATTCAAAGTCACCCCTTCAAAATCAGCCCATGGTGTGTTTAAATAGGTAACATAAAATGTTATATTTTTATAAACGTGCATGGACAATAAAAAGTCTGCACACCCCTTGTATTTCAGATGATTACAATGTATTGTAGATGTAGATGTGTTTGTTTGGAGTTAGCTTTTACACCATAGTCTATATGTACTGTATACCATAAATATAATATAACAACCTAACCATCTAATGGTTACTAAAATACAGAGGTGGGCAAAGGACCCAAATTTCATGAACACAGGCTATTTTACACAAAAAGATGGATAGAATATTCAATTTTATTATTATTTTGTTTATATAGCGCTTTTAACAATGTTCATTGTCTCAAAGCAGCTTAACAAAAATTATGTCTTCAGATCAGTTTGAAAGACATGAATATGACAAACATTTGGCAATTGGTTGACTTCTTCATAGGCTAAACAGTGGTTGTTCTAGCAAAAGGCTTTGAAACGTTGCCTATGATTAGTGATTTTTATTTTTATTTTTTACATACAGTTATGTTCCGTGTTCTTATATTCCACCACATGAATAATTGGAAGAGAATATGAAAGCTTGAACTTTAAAAGGGTAACTTTTCTTGCATTTTTATTAGTTTATCACTAACTTTTTGTCAGTTATTTGTGGATAGTATACAGTCTTTATTGCTCAAAAGAAATATTTTCATAATTAGTTTTCATTTTACCTTCTCCAGTTGGTGCAGAATGTTGTTCTGTTGTAGGAGTCCCATTGGCCAGAGCATTAGGATGCTTGGAGCGCAGATGGCGAAGCATTGATGATGTGTTATTGGAATACAATAAAGTTTGATCACATATTAAGCATGACACTTTATTAGGAGTGTCTAGACTGTAGTGTTCCCACACTTGAGAACGGGGTCTCTTGCGTGCATTTTCCATATTGATATTAAACAAACAATGTGAGCTGAAGACGGTGTTCACAAGGACAGCGTTTACAAGCAGCAAAGAAATTTGTAGTTGAGGAAGGACTTTCTTT
>QNUK01000906.1:127500-177500 GCA_013621035.1 Clarias magur | reverse complement strand
CTGGAGCGTGAGGATGGCTGGAGAATCAGAGCAGCAGGGGCGGTATGAACTCACTACTGCACTCAGTTATATCACAATTACATGTGTTTCTACACCTGTCTCTGTTCACACAGTAGTGTGTGTTTTAGTTTTTAGTGTGTGTGTGTGTGTGTGTGTGTGTGTGTGTGTGTGTGTGTGTGTGTGTGTGTGTGTGAGTGTGTGAGAGAGAGAGAGAGAGAGAGAGAGAGCACATGTTTGTGTGAAACATTAACTTTATACTAATAAAGACAATATAATATAAACAAACACATGATGATAAAGTGTACACTCACTGATATCACAGCATTAAAATAAAATCTAAGAGTGTGATGTGTGTGCATTGAGGAGCACAGCGAACATCAAGAGAAACCAGTGAGACTTACCAGTGGTGAATGTGAGAGTGTAGAGTGTGTAGTGACAGTGGACAGTGAGAGTGTAGCGTGAGAGTGAGTAGTGAGAGTGTAGAGTGAGTAGTGAGAGTATAGAGTGAGAGTGTGTAGTGAGAGTGAGTGTGTACAGTGAGTGTGTAGAGTAAGAGTGTGTAGTGAGAGTGTGTAGTGAGAGTGAGAGTGTGTAGTGAGAGTGTGTAGTGAGAGTGTGTAGTGAGAGTGTGTAGTGAGAGTGTGTAGTGAGAGTGTGTAGTGAGTGTGTAGTGAGTGTGTAGTGAGTGTGTAGTGAGAGTGAGAGTGTGTAGTGAGAGTGAGAGTGTGTAGTGAGAGTGAGAGTGTGTAGTGAGAGTGTGTAGTGAGAGTGTGTAATAAGAGTAGTGAGAGTGTGTAGTGAGAGTGAGGGTGTGTAGTGAGAGTGAGTAGTGAGAGTGAGAGTGGGTAGTGAGAGTGGGTAGTGAGAGTGGGTAGTGAGAGTGAGTAGTGAGAGTGTGTAGTGAGAGTGAGAGTGTGTAGTGAGAGTGAGAGTGTGTAGTGAGAGTGAGAGTGTGTAGTGAGAGTGAGAGTGTGTAGTGAGAGTGAGTAGTGAGAGTGTGTAGTGAGAGTGAGTAGTGAGAGTGAGAGTGTGTAGTGAGAGTGTACAGTGAGAGTTTACAGTGTACAATGAGAGTGAAGTGAGACTTACCAGTGGTGAGTGTGAGGGTGAGTAAGACCAGGACACAGTGATGGACGCTGCAGGACGGCATGTCTGAGGAGACACAACACCACCATCAGCACTGCACAGGTGCAGAATAAAGCAGGTTTAATGGTATAATCAACATCCCTGTACTGTTTACTATAACACATAACACTGTGTTATAGTAAACAGTACAGGGATGTTGATTATACCAGTGAGAGACGAGCACTAAGACCCAGCAGGTCAGATGATCACCCACAATTCTGCCACATGTGTGTGTGTGTGTAAAACATCTTTTATTTTGTGTGTCGTCCTACACAGCAGCCCCCTTCCTCCTCCTCTCCTCTCTCTGGTCTTGTTTGCAAGCTAGTGTATGTATGTCTCCATGTGTGTGTGTGTGTGTGTGTGTGTGTGTGTGTGTGTGTGTGTGTGTGTGTGTGTGTGTGTGCACGCTTGTATGAATGAGAGTCTCTATTGGTAAACTGGTGTGTGTGTGCCCAGGTGTGTGTGTGTGTTTGAAAGTCTTCCCACACACCAGCCCCCCCCCCTCCTTGTGGATTGTGTATCATGCTCGCAATCCAAGGTTCCACTGTACAGTACATCATTACTGCAACAGATGTTCATTAGATGTTAATTTAATTCATTAAAAAAGTAGCACATTTATTATATTTTTTATACATGTGTAGATTGTACAGTTGATGTAAATGTAAATACTTATTCAGAACTAAGTAACTGTGCACGACTATTAATAATCCATGTTTAATAATATGAAACTGTATTTGCTTTTCTAACAGTGTTGATGTTTTCAGTGTTGCGGTAATGAGAATTTTTAAGACTTGTTTGGGAAATTATGTTCAAAAAGGTGTTTAATGGTGAGTAAAAGTTTTTACATTAATGTTCACAAATACTTCAGACTTTGTTGCTAATGTCAGAAAAAGAGAGTTTATTTACACATTTTTAATGTTTTAGCTCCTGAGAGCAGGGAGAACACTAATAAACTCATGATGGTGTTTTTCAGGTCTGTGTGTGTGTGTGTGTGTGTGTGTGTGTGTGTGTGTGTGTGTGTGTGTGTGTGTGTGTGTGTGTGTGTGTGTGTGTGTGCGTGTTGGTGTGAGTGTTGGTGTGAGTGTTGGTGTGTTTGTTGGTGCACCATGGTCCTGATTTGTGATGTTACAGAGGCTCAGGTGGGTCGGATCTGGTGTGGGTATGAAAAATGCATGACCCGTCCATCAGTACAAACTCATGATATGATAATTATGATATAAGACTTTACTTTACATTAACAGGCCTATTTTCCACAAATCACACATACATGTATTTACTTCATTTTATTTTCAGTTTATTCGCCCTGCTGTAATTTTTGTACTTAATCTATGTGAAAGTAACTTGAGGTAAACATCTGGGCTCTTTACTGTGATTGTGGGCGTGTCCATGTCAGTGTCAGGGTCGGTTTGTGCAGCAAACATGGAGCGAGTGATTCCTCTTCATCTCTCTGACATTTTCTCCTCTGATTAATAAACTCCTCAGACTCTTAAACCCCTCCTCACTCCTGCTAACAGTTACTCACCTCTGGAGATCTTTTAGGGTTTCTTTACATTTACATTGAGGTGTTTAGTAGATGCTCTTATCAGAGTGACTTACAGAAGTGCTTTGTAGTTTCCATCATTATATAGATCCTTCTACTGGGTTACCAGGTTATTAACTAGAAGTACAATCAGTCACACACTGCTGAATAACTTTTATCTTTACTACGATCTACTCTTTCATCAGACTTTTTGGGAAACGCCCACAATTCTAAGATATTCTGTGGAATTAATGTAACTAGGAGAAATGAATTTGAATTACAGATATTTATATATACAGAAGCTTTTATATTTATAGACAATGTCGAGGCGTTCAGATGCAGCGTCTCAGCACTTGGATGTAAAACAGATCTCCTCAATAGGTGTTCTTATACTTTGTTTGGTTTTGAACACCACATACGCTCATGTAGGCAGAAATACACCCGACACAAACTGATAAGCGTTGGTTCACTGCAAACAAACCGTGACTTTGACCATCATAACATCCCGACTGTTCTGATTACTGCAGTTTATATTCCTCCTCAAACCAACACTGCTACAGCTCTAGACTACCTGCTAACTGTAATTAAGAAGCAACAGAGCGCACATCAGGACGGGTGTTAGTTAGCTGGGGACTTTAAACAAGCAAACCTGTAAACTGTGCTGCCTAAATTCTACCAGCATGTTCTGTGTCCCACTAGAGGAGGAAATACACTTGGCCATGTATACAGTGAGATCAATCATGGCTTCAGTGCAGTACCTCTCCTCTATCTGCGTCACTTCTCTCTGTTTCTGTATCCAGCATACAGAACACTCATCAACCCAGGAAAACCAGGTCTTAGAGAGATTCAAGTGTGGACAGAGGGAGCATCTGAACAGCTTCAGGATTGTTTTGATCACACTGACTGGTCCATATTCAAAGACAATGACATGAACACCTACACGTCCTCTGTGCTGTTCTATATAAGAGCCTGTATGGACTCTGTCACTACCACTAAACAGATCTGTATCATTCCTAACAACAAACCATGGATGACAGGGAGGTCAGACTCCTGCTTAAGGCCCACAACATACCATTCAGATCCAGTGAAGTACAATCACACAAGATCAGGTTGGAACTAAAGAGAGACATCAGAGACACCAGGAGGAGAATTAAGAGACACTTTGACAGCTTGGACCCAAGACGTGCATGGCAAGGGATACAGCACATCACAAAGAACAACAATAACAACAACACAGTCACCAACAATAGTGCTGCACTAGCAGAAGAGCTCAAGCATTTCTTTGGCTGCCATGAGCAAAACATTACAGTGTCGGAGTCAGCGCTGGCAACAAACGCCCAGTCACTCACCCTGCACACTGCTGAGGTACGACACACCTTCAGTCACATCAATATACAGAAATCAGCAGGCCCAGATGGTGTTCTACATCAACATGCATACAGACCAAACAGACCAACAGATGATGCTCTCCACAGCCCTCCACACTACACTGCTACTTCTGGAAAAAATCAAAAACATACAGTTTATTCTGCGTTTAATACTATCCTTCCAAACAGACTGTTTTACAAGATGTCCAACTTAGGGCTCCATCATAACATGTGCCTGTAGACACTGGACGTTTTAACAAACAGGCCACAGTTTGTGAGAATAGACCCCTCTCGGTACAGGAGTACCACAAGGTTGTGTCCTGAGCCCTTTCCTATACTCTCTGTACACCTGTGACTGCACACCCATCAGCAGCATCAATGCTGTCATTACATTTACAGATGACACCACAGTGGTGGGCGTGGTCAGTAATGGTGACGAGACAGCTTACAGAGAGGAGGTCCACAGACTAACAGATTGGTGTGCATTAAACAACTTGACCTTCAACACCATGAAAACCAAGGAAATGATCACTGACTTTACAAAGAATAATCATGAGCCTCTGGATATAAGAGGGGAAAGAGTGGAGAGGGTGTCGACCTTCAAGTTCCTGGGCACACAAACTTCTGAGAATCAAGACGAACTGAAAATCGACTTTCGAAAATCAACACACAACATGAACTGCCTGATCAGGAGAGCACAGTAGCGACTACACTTCCTGAGAGCTCTCAGGACGATCAACCTGTCACAACACCTGCTGCTGTTCTTGTATCACTGCTCTGTGGAGAGCATCCTGATATTATTGTGTGGTTCAATAGCAGTTGTGCAGCTGAAAGGAATCTGGAAGATCTGCAGAGGAAATGATAAAAACACAACTAGCAGCTCTGGAGGACATTTCACTTCTGCACTTCATGTGGCCTCCAGAAGGTAAAAGATATTTTGAAGGACTCAACTCACCCATCACGCCATGTGTTTGAGCTCCGGCCCTCAGAAAATAATCACAGGTCAGTTAGAACTAGAACAACCAGACGGTTAAACAGCTTCTACTCAAAAGCTATTGTTATACTGAACACCAGTCTCAAATACGTGCAATAACTTTCATTATTTATGTTTATAGGAAGATGTGGCACTGTGTATATCTGAGAATGTGTGGATGTGTGTGTGTATATATCTGTATTATTATTATTATTATTTATTTTCCTACATTATTTATTACTACTTTATCAGTACCATTTTTACCTTGTGCCTCAATTTCGTTGTACTTGTACAATGACAATAAGAGGAATCTAAGATAATCACAGTGCAGACTTAAGTTCTGTTCTGTGTTTTGAATTTTGCTGTAATTTATTAATTGTTGCTCTGGTGCTGTGCCACCTGATCTCACACTTTGGGCTCTAGTGTGGATGGCATGCTGGGTGATCTCTCCTTCATTAAAAAATAAATAAATAAATAAAAATTGTCTTAACTTTGTGTTACGACATGAAACACTGGATATGAAGGCTAACAAACACAACATAAACCAGTTTAACTAACATGTGTTACACTCACCTATTTAACCCAGTACAGCATGAAAACAGAAAAAGAAGAAATAAAATAAAAATAAATATCTTATCTCCATACCTTTTATCTCCTAACTTTTTTCTAATTTTATTTTATTTCTTAAAATGTGACCATAATTCCTTTGAACTTTTTTCTTTTCTTTATTATTTTTTTTTTCTTTGATGTACATCAGGACATTACACTATTACTAGTCAATCCTACATTAACCCGTTTCCCCTGGGGTGTGTGTAGACTGGGTATATATTATTCTTAATGATGTGACACAGGACAGAGTAATGAGATATCACTGTGAAACTGTACGGTACACAGTGTTCTAGATGATCTGCAGGTGACCTGAGGTAATGTCCCCTCGCCCCTCCCTCCACATCTCGTAGTCCTGAGTGAGAGACCTTCAGTCAGTCCCCTGTCTCACTCACACACACTAGAGTCAGGACAATAACCAGGGTAATCACCCCACACGGGGACAGGAACTAAATGCATCATGCAAACGAGTGACAGAAAAAAAAATTATAGAAGTGTTCTCATTTGTCTGAACTTTTCCTTTATTTTCCCAGCGTGCTCAGTCCCGCCCCCTGGCAAAACCCCGCCCTGTGTGGAGGTCCTGACCAATGAGATTCATGCTCTCTGTTCTCTGTAGAGCCCATGACAGACAGGCTGAGGGGGAGGCTGTGTGTCTCTCTCTCACACACACACCCATCACCTTAGTGTAACCTGTCTTAGTGTAACCTGTAATAAACACAGATTTCACTCTGATTCTCAAAAAACACAGAACAAACATCGTCCTGTATCAGTTCAATACAGAACACAGATTTTAGTTTCCAAATACGGGATGATTCTGTGTTTTATGGTCGTGACCCGGTTTTTAGGACACACTGATGTGGTGTGAAGCCTTCAGAGCGCGCGCACACACACACAGTCACACACCACGGTAGGACTGTAGCTTTCGAATATTTTAGTAATCGAGTATTCTACCAAAAATGCAATCGATTAATCGGATAAAATGCACTTTTGCTTAATTAAACAGCAATGTAAAATATATAAGAGAAATAAAGATTAATTGGTTTTCTTTTTAGAAAAATCTCCTTTTATTTTTTAAAAGCTTACAGCATTTTATCAAAAATAAACATCGTCATTATTCACAATACAAGGAATAGCTTACACCCCTCCCCCCCTATGCGGTTTGACTCGCAGTGAGATGTGGTGTTAGGGCCGCGACGCCCGCCGACGTTCCGCAAAGTTCTTCAAGCTCCGCCAAAAAAATTAATCATGTTTAAACATGTTTTTAAGGCGGCTTAAACATATTAAATTTTTCGCGCAGAAAGATGGAAACGTAATCGCAGCGCCAAAACTTGCGGTGAATCATGAAGAACCGAACTTCCGGCCACCGCGTGAAACCGCGTAGGTGAGATAGGGGTATTAAAGTTGACTGAGATTAATTAAGTGCATTACAGCATCATACATTCTTATTTTAAAGCCTTTTCTCGGATGCAAAAAAAAAAAAGTTTTTCAAACGACTTTAAAGATTAAAAAAAACTAAGGCACATTATTTAAATAAATAATTACACAAAAACACTAAGTTGTGCAACTAAAAGTTTCCAAATCTACATCTCAGGCATAACATAAGCCTTTACTGACAATTTCTGCTTTATTCTCCTCTTGGCTCGCTGATAATTTTATCGCTCTCTTCCATTTTGCAGCCGCAACAGAACGCTCCCTTAAATCTCTACACCGCTAACTGTTTGCGTCTCCTTCCGCTTTGTGGGTGACGTAAGCACTTCTTCTTCGTCGGTGTTTACTGGCGGCTTGCATCCGGAAGCGCGCTGTGTCAAAAGCGTGCTGTCAACAAATAATTGCGCAAAAATAAAACGCAAACCTTTAAAAATTAATTAAACAAAGCTTCGAGGCAGCACGCATGCTCAATTGGTATTACTGTGCTCAATTGGCCTGCCAACTCTCCTGACCTGAACCCCATAGAGAATCTGTGGGATATTGTGAAGAGAAAGTTGAGAGACCCAACACTCTGGATGAGCTTAAGGCCGCTATCGAAGCATCCTGGGCCTCCATAACACCTCAGCAGTGCCACAGGCTGATCGCCTCCATGCCACGCCGCACTGAAGCAGTCATTTCTGCAAAAGGATTCCCCACCAAGTATTGAGTCCATAACTGAACATAATTATTTGAAGGGTGACTTTTTTTGTATTAAAAACACTTTTCTTTCATTGGTCGGATGAAATATGCTAATTTTTTGAGATAGGAATTTTGGGATTTCATTAGTTGTATGCCAAAATCATCAATATTAAAACAATAAAAGGCTTGAACTACTTCAGTTGTGTGTAATGAATCTAAAATATATGAAAGTCTAATGTTTATCAGTACATTACAGAAAATAATGGACTTTATCAGAATATGCTAATTTTTTTTAGAAAGATCAGTATATGAAACAGTGAGTTATATATAAACTGTAAAAAAACGATTGTATAAACTATGAAACTATAGATGAAAATATAGAAAATAAATAAACCCATCCTGAGAAGAAATATAAATGTGTGTATCTGTTATCTCTTTATAATATGATGTACTGTGTAAAATATAGAAGTACAACACTCCTCATGTTGTGTTTGTTAACCTTCATATCCAATGTTTCATGTCATAACACAAAATTAAAACGTTTTTTTTTTTTTTTTGTCAGTTCACTAAAGGTGAGTTCTCCCAATATTTTTACACTCTATCATTGTAGAGAAGCTGCAGCGCCATCTACTGGAGATCTACTGCCATGTGTGGAGAGAGATGAGATCAGAGCTTCCGCTTCGTGTTTATACAGTGTAATAAAAGTGTAAAGAGAGAAACAGCAGCACAGCGCTCATTAATACAGTAAAGAGAGAGAGAGAGAGAGAGAGGAGTGTTAGAGGAGAACTGTGTGTCACCGCTCAGGAGCTATAACGGGCCTCCGCGACCACACCCAGCTCTCACACTCGCGCGCGCACACACACTTTATATATATCCGCACCCAGCACGGAGGATTATTTCTCTCTTTCTCTCTCTCTCACACACACACACACACACACACACACACACTGTTACTGTGTTCAGTAATATTGAGTAATAAACTCACCGGATGAGCTGCTTCACTCCGCTCCTGTCTCTCTGTGTAACGGACAACTGCTGACTTTCGATTTCGATTCCGGAAGTAGGAGGAGACCCGCCTCACCGCTTCCTGTGACGTCACCACTGCACCGCGCTGCACAGCCACTGGGGGCGCTAAAGCGCTGAGACTTTCCTCCTGTAGTTCTGCTCTTTCTCTTTAATTTCTGTGAATAATGTGAAGAGGAAAGATTTATTTATTTTTATTCGATGTGATGTGATGATGATAGAGACTACAGACTTTGATTTTTCTGCTTATTTTGCTTATTAAATCACATAATTAAACCAGATGACATTTATTTTCATTAACATATACAATTACAAATCTTCTTTTAATAAGATACTGTATATCTTTTTAGGTTTGGTTTATTGTCATGTACACGATAAAAACACCAGCTTAAACAGTATAATGAAATTCTCACTTTGTCCGGCTCCCTGACCACACACAGGAACACACACACACACACACACACTGTACACACAACACATAAACATACACGGGAATTCAGGTATTTAAGGATTATAAGGCGTTATTCAGAAGTCTAGTGGCTTGTGTATAAAAACTATTGCAAGTCTTTTTGCCTGTGACTTCACACTTGTGTATCATGGCAGAAGTGTGAATAAATTGTGTTGTGGGTGTGTATTGTCCTTTACAACGTGCTTTACAGTGTGATGGGCCCTGTAGAGAACCCTGGTGTGATCTGATAATTAAAAGGTTGGAGGAGATTTGAATGTCATTAAGGAGAACACGGTGCAGCACAGGACCTTTTACAGGTGCAGCTTTTAGACACTTCGCGGTATTTGATGTGTTTGTGTCAAACTTTGGATAAACTGCTGTTTTTTTATTTAAAAGCACCATTAATGAGCCTCCACATTACAATTCAGTTTTTAGCAACAATGAACTAATTTCTGTTTTAATGGACTTTAGGGGCCGCATCAATAAAATTTCTAAGAATCGTCATAGAGAGCTTCTAACTGCTTAAAACTCTAGCAAGGAGTCTTACTTTAAAAGTAATTTAGGATCGATCTCAGAACAAGTGTGAGTGAGGAACAAACTAAAAGTCTTATCTGTGGCTAGGGATGACACACTTGTCTGAAGTAAATAAAAGTAAATAAAAAAGTATAAATGATATACAGTTGATGAGAAACCCCTCCTCGCTATTCCTAACAGTTTCTCATCTTAGGAGCTCTTTTTAGGGTTAAATGTTTCATTAATTTCTATCATTACTAAGATCTACTCTTTCATTTTATGAAGAATTCTTGGAAAAAAACCCAATTCTAAGAATTTTCTTATTATTTCATCACTAGAAGAAACTCTATGCTCTAAAAGAATTTCCTTAATACGAGCCCAGGAAGAAAAATGAAAATAGTGACACAATTTTGGTATTAATTTCAGAGGTAAGAGTAAGAGCAATTAATCAACATTTAAAAAATATGAAATCACTTCTATTCATTTCCAACAAAATGTAGGAGAGCTCCGGAGGTGTCCTAACTAGTTAAGAGTAGTGAGGAAATGGTGTTCAGACAGAGATGCACATGGAGGAGAGACACTTTAGTAACACTGAGTGACATGTAGCTCATAAAAGACACTAGACACTAGTCCAAGATGTTTGGACAAAAATGGAATCCGTTATTTTTTTTTTAACACATCGCGTACAGAATGTAACTGGTTCATAAATGAACATGTCGTATGTTGTCTCCACAGGTGACTGACCCTGTACGTTTTTTTGAAACAGTGTGTGGTATCGTGAGGTGGAGTAATAAATAATCTTGGACGCCAGGTCTTCAGTTTAAAACATTAATAAACTTCCCGAGCTAAACACATTGTCTGTCAACATATGTGTTGTCAACATAACATGTCTCCGTCTTAATTCTTCTTCGTCTCACCGGAAAACTCTCACAACATCAGGAATAACCAACTCCCTCTAGTGATCAACCAATTTACTACACATATCCATCCACTATACTACACAGTGACAAAGTGACAGTTACAAAAATAATTCATTTAACTCTGCTCTTACAGAACCACAGATTATACGCAGATTCACACATTTCCACCACGCAGCAAGACAAAATGTGTACATCTGCGTAAATCCGCACAACATGAAATAAATTAAAGACAAGTTGTGAGCATTATCCATGGCACATGCATTAAAATAATCATATTTATACATACATTTTATACACTACTGCACAAAAGTTTGGGATCACTTGAAAATTTCTTTGTTTTTGTTTAGTGATTTATCTTCTACATTCTACAACAATACTGGAGATTTCAAAACTATGAAATAACACCTATGGCATTAGGTTATTAAATAGTCAAGTCAAATAGTCAAGTAGGCTTTTATTGTCATTTCAACCATATACAGTCCAGTACACAGTGAAACGAAACAACGTTCCTCCAGGACCGAGGTGCTACATACATGCAAACAACATAAATTAACAACACAACATAAATTCACATCACAACATAACATAAATTAGCAATGTAATGACTGATTTACAATTTTTAAGTTAACCTAAAAAAAACTATGAATTTCTATACAAAGGAGAGACAACAATAGACAACAAAGTGCACGGTGCAAATGTGCAAACACAGAGCTACAGAATTGACAAACACAACAACGTAACACGTTACAGTACTTTTTTTTTTTTTGATTGATGACGTATGGGTTGAGGTAGTGGAAAGAGCAGCAGTAAACAACTGACATTTCTGAAGTAGCAGCAATGATTTTGAAAAGATATTGTGTGCAAATAGCAAAGTAGAGTAAATATTGTGCAAATATTGCAAGAGCAGTTCAGGTAGGTTATGAACCGTTTGAGATGGATGTAGATCAGTGTGATTGTGCATGTGTGTGTTTATCAGTTCAGTCCTGATGTTTAGTTCATCTGAATTTAGTTCATCTGAAAGCCCCTTTGTGTTGAGGAGACGGATGACTTGAGAGTAAAAACTGTTACATAGTCTGGATGTGAGTGCCCGAATGCTTCGGTTCCTTTTTCCAGATGGCAGGAGGGTGAAGAGTGAGTGTGAAGGGTGTGTCTGATCAGTCACAATGCTGGTGGCTTTGCGGATGCAGCGTGTGGTGTAAGTGTCTTCGACAGAGGGGAGAGAGACCCCTATGATCTTCTCAGCTGTCCTCACTATCCGCTGTAGAGTCTTGCGGTCCGAGATGGTACAGTTCCCAAACCAGACAGTGATGCAGCTGCTCAGGATGCTCTCAATAGTTCCTCTATAGACGGCGGTGAGGGTTGGTGGTGGAAGCTGGGCCTTCCTCATCCTTCTCAGGAAGAAAAGACGTTGTTGGGCTTTCTTGTGCAGAGAGCTGGTGTTGAGGGACCAGGTGAGGTTCTCCTCCAGGTGGACACCCAGGAATTTTGTGCTCTTGACGATCTCCACAGAAGAGTCGTCGATGCTGAACGGAGAGTGATCAATCCGTGTCCTCCTGAAGTCAACAACCATCTATTTTGTCTTATCGACGTTCAGAGCCAGGTTGTTGTCTTTACACCAGTCCGTTAGCCTCTGCACTTCCTCTCTGTACGCCGACTCGTCGTTCTTGCTGATGACACCCACCATGGTCGTGTCATCAGCAAACTTGATGATATGATTGGAGCTGTGTGTCGCTACACAATCATGAGTCAGCAGGGTAAACAGCAGGGGACAGAGCACACAGCCCTGGGAGGCGCCAGTACTCAGTGTGGTGGTGCTGGAAGTGTAGTTCCCGATCCGCACTGAGGTCTGGTCAGAAAGTCCAGGATCCAGTTACAGAGGGAGGTGTTCAGGCCCAACAAGCTCAGCTTCCCGATCAGGTGTTGGGGGATGATTGTATTGAATGCTGAACTGAAATCTATGTACAGCATTCTGACATAAGTGTCTTTCCAGTCAACATGTGTCAGTGCCAGGTGGAGTGGAGTGGAGATGGCGTTGTCCGTCGAGCGGTTTGAACGATACGCAAACTGCAGTGGGTCCAGTGAGGGGGGCAGCAGGGTGTTGATCTGTCTCATGACGAGCTGCTCGAAGTACTTCATGATGATGGGAGTGAGTGCAACAGGGCGGTAGTCATTGAGACAGGACACAGAAGACTTCTTCGGCACTGGGACGATGGTGGTAGACTTGAAGCATGTGGGAACTACGGCACTGCTCAGAGAGATGTTGAAGATGTCGGTGACAACATCTGCCAGCTGTTCTGCACATTCTCTGAGCACTCCGCCTGTGATGTTGTCTGGTCCAGCAGCTTTACGTGGATTGACTCTGTGTAGAGTTTTCCTCACATCAGCCGTGGTGAGAGACAGCACCTGGTCGTTCGGAAGAGGGGTGGTCTTCCTCGCTGTCACGTCGTTCTGTGTGTCGAACCAAGGGTAGAAGTTGTTCAGCGCATCTGGAAGGGAGCCGTCACTGTCACAGGCAGGTGATGAAGTCCTGTAGTTGGTGATGGTTTGTATGCCCTGCCACATGCGCCGTGCGTCACCGCTGTCCCTGAAGTGATTGTGGATTCTCTGGGCGTGTGCGCGCTTCTCCTCTCTGATGGCCCGGGACAGTTTGGCCCTTGCTGTTCTTAGGGCCACCTTGTCCCCCGTTCTGAAGGCAGAGTCTGGGGTCCTCAGAAGTGCATGCACCTCCGCAGTAATCCACGGTTTCTGGTTTGGGCGTGAGATGATGTTCTTGGAGACAGTGACGTCATCGGTGCACTGGTTGATGTCACTGATGACGTGTACTATTCCAAGTCAGTGAAGTCGCCGTAATTCGCAGCCTCCCTAAACATGTTCCAGTCAGTGTTCTCGAAACAGCCCTGAGATGGCTGCTGCTGGCCAGGTTTTCACCTGCTTCAGAACCGGTTTTGATCGCCTGATGGGTGGTCTGTATGCTGGAATTAGCATAACAGAGATGTGGTCTGAGTAGCTGAGGTGGGGGCAGGGCTCTGCCCGATATGTGTCGGGGATGTTTGTGTAAACAAGATCCAGCGTGTTTTCCCCTCTCGTTGCAAAGTCCACATACTGATGGAATTTAGGAAGCACTGACTTGAGATTTGCATGGTTGAAATCTCCAGCAACAATAAACAGTCCATCCGGGTGTGTATTTTGCAGTTTACTGATCTTTGCATACAGTTCCCATAGCTGGGGGGGTGGCGGGGGCTCTTGCCTCCTCGTGCATGTTAAGACACCCGAAAAGTCCAAAAGGGTGGAAAAAAAAATCCTTAGGAAAACAAGAGGGTCCTGCGCACCTTATAGTGCTTGGGTCCTAAATATGTTTTACACACACGCGTGGTCACTGTGTTATAGTAAACAGTACATGCGTGCACATGTTGATTATACCAGTGAGAGACGAGCACTAAGACCCTGCAGGGGAGACGATTACCCACAATTCCACAGCGCAAGAGAGAGAAAAACCATGGGCTCAGTTGTGATCACGTGACGCTTGGTGTCAAAACAAGAAGCGCATGCGTGATACATGATACTCGAGACTTAAACCAAGACTTGTTCGTTTTCCAAGTCAAAATTTATTAAAAATATTTGCTCGTCTTTCGAAACACTCGCAAACCGCGTTACTCACAATCCGAGGTTGCACTGTATTTTCATGACCACAGATGGCACTGGACGTATTCTAAACTTGCTAATAACTGATACAGAATAAGAAATCATAAAAAAAATTTTGACCTTGAAAAAAATAATTAGTTCATCTCAAAATTCAACAAATGGTGCTGTACAGTTTTTAATAATGTGCTTATATTTTAAAATGTACTGGTCAGTTAAAGTACATCTGTCGATTTGTGATAACTATACAATTCCAAAATTCCATGCAAACAAAGTTGCGGGCACAGCTAGTATTAATATAGTATCATATTATTAACATAATATTATCATGTATATATACAGTATCAAATAGTTTAGTATTAAAATATTTACATAAGATTTGATCTTTTGAAGATCTTTTGGTTAACACTGTATATACTGTACATTAGAGGAAAAATAAATCTGTCTGTGGTTTAAATGTATTTGGGTGTACAGGGGGGTATTCCAGAAAGCTGGGTTAACTTACCATTTGGTAAAACTTAACCTCAGGGTTGATTTACTCCAAACCCGCATACCATGAGTATGTCGGTTCCAAAACCTCTGAGAAGAGTAAGTGTAATCAACTTCCTACTGGTTACCCAGAGTTACTGCGCGTGCACGGTGCATACATAAAGACATTTTCAATGGATCGCCGATTTCACGAGTCAAAATGGAAAATCAAAGTGAAAAAAAGAGAGCGACATACTTCACAGAGGCGGAGTTGGAGGTTTAAATGCACCATATGAAGAATTTAAGCCAATAATAATGAAAAAAGCAACACGGCTGCATCTCCTAAAGAAAGAGAGTTGGCTTGGAAAAAAATAACGAACAGAGTAAATGCGTGAGAGTATTAAATAGCACATTTGACATCGGTTTCCCTTTTATTATACACTGTAAACCCTAAGTAATTAAACACATTGAGTACCGTTAACTTAAATAATTGCAATTAGGTCAAATTAATAGACCTTTTTGAGTATTCAGAACCTTTTGATATTTTAAGTAATCGTGAGTACGTAAGTAACAGTAACAGTCACCTTAAAATTCCACCTTCTTAAACTCTATAGAGTGCTGGTGGCTCAGTGGTAAAGGTTTCGCCTGCCATGTGAAAGACCCGGGTTCGAATCCCAACAACTGCCACAATAATTTATTTAAAAATATATATAGTTTACTTAAAATTGGGAACATCATTACTTGAAAAATTGATGTAACTGATTACCTCAAGTTTTTTTTAGTTTTGCAAACTTAATCGGGTTTACAGTGTGTGTAAAAAGTGTTTAAGTGCCAAACATACTGTGTGAACGGCTCTACACACAGTTGCCTTTCCCACATGCTCTGCGTCACCCACACGGTATAAAAAATGCCATGACGCAAAAATAAATAAATAAATAAATAAAAACCGACGTGCTATGTACACTGTAATAAGTTACATCAATTTAAGTGATGATGTTTCAAATTTTAAGTAAACAGAACTGTAAATTTTTGAGTTTGTTGAACTTGTTGCAAATCAAATAAATGATGTGATGTACTTTCACCACATCAGACAAGCCGGCCTGGGGATCGAACCCGGGCCGTCCACATGGCAGACGAAACACTCACCACTGAGCCACCAGCGCTCTATAGAGTTTTAGTTGGTGGAATTTTAAGGTGACGGTTACTGTTACTTACGTACTCACGATTAATTAAAATAAAAGTTCTGAATACTCAAAAAGGTCTATTAATTTGACCTAATTGCAATTATTTAAGTTAACAGTACTCCATGTGTTTAATTACTTTGAGCATTAGCAATATGCGGTTTCAAGAGATGTGTTAAGTAAATGAACGATTTCCTTGAAAACCGATAACTCTTTCAAATAATCATTAGGAAATTAAAAGACCTCAATACACGGTCTTATAACTCTCTCCCGGCGAGAAAAACTCATAATTTGTGCCTCCACATCCACAGGATCCTCATTAAAAGCGCACGTCATGTTCAATAAACCTCTGAAACAAACTGACCCTGGAACAGAAGCTGCTACCGAGCAGGTCATCTTCAGAGAGAAAGTTGCCATGGTTACAAACATACCCAGAGAGTTACCTCCGTTTTTGGAACCGAAAGTTGAGGTTATTCACTAACTTACTCCTAAACTTACCCGGGTATGTCACATGACCTGCTGTCTGGACTATCCCCCAGGAGGGACTGGGTTGGTGAATTTCAGCCTGAAATTGTGTCCCAGTCCAGCCCTGCTCACACACACACACACACACACACACACACACACACACACACACTCACTCACACACACAGTCATACACTACAGGATACTTGGGAGCGCGTGTCTTCAAGTGTAAAGGAATATAATAAGATTAGCCTGAATATATATAAACTGAGAATTGGTTCCGATATTATTCAGTTTTAAATTAACGGTCTGTATAACGTCAGACGGACGCTCGCGCTCTGATCCCGCCAACGCTTGCTTTTAATTACGCGCGCGCGTAATGTCCGTTGGGTGTGTACCTTGTGCGCATGCTCAGACATTAATGCGACGCGCCCGCAGCATACAGTGTGTGTGTGAAGATAAAAGAAGTTGAGCGACCAAAAAAATAACCCGTATGAGTCCTTCAGTAACACGCGCAGTTTATAAGCATAGATTATGTGACTAAACACACAAACACAAACACACACACACTCAGAGCGTTTCCTGCTCTCACTTCCTCATTAATGCCCCTTCTTCCATTTTACCCCCGTCCCCACCACAGTTCTGCCCCTCTTACACACACACATTACCCCACTCATTCTGCACCCCACACACACACACACACACCTCCCCCTCTCAGGCTCCAGTACAGCGGGTTGTGTCTCCGCGCTCCTGGTGTGTTCACCTCCTCCACGTCACTGCGGCCGCCATATTGGTCCTGGCAACTCTGGGCTTTAGAGCAACGCGAGTAAACCGGGGGTCTGTGGTTTAACTGGATAAACAGCGTTTATATTTCTCTACTGATTTTATATTCGAGGGTACAGTTATTCTCTGTAGTTGTTTAGAAAGTCTAGATTTAGAGTTAATATGATACTATACTTAGATTAAAATCTTCTGTAAATATAAAGTACTATTAATAAATGATGTACTGATATACGTATATGTACAGTGTTGTATTACTACATCTCACTGTAGTCTTATATTCTATACTATTTCTGTTATACTGTATTATAAATGTAGAGCTCCGTGTTAAAGCTTTCTTATTGTCCCCGTCTTTATCATATATAACACTGTGACACTGTAGAGGAGCTGCAGCGCCATCTACTGGAGATCTACTGTCATGTGTGGAGAGAGATGAGATCAGAGCTTCCGCTTCGTGTTTAAACACTGAATAAAAGTGTAAAGAGAGAAACAACAGCACAGCGCTCATTAATACAGTAAAGAGAGAGAGAGAGAGAGAGAGAGAGAGGAGTGTTAGAGGAGAACTGTGTGTCAGCGCTCAGGAGCTATAACGGGCCTCCGCGACCACACCCATACACACACACACACACACACTTTATATATATCCGCATCCAGCACGGAGGATTATTTCTCTCTCTCTCACACACACACACACACACTGTTACTGTGTTCAGTAATATTGAGTAATAAACTCACCGGATGAGCTGCTCCACTCCGCTCCTGTCTCTCTGTATAACGGACAACTGCTGACTTTCGATTTCGATTCCAGAAGTAGGAGGAGACCCGCCTCACTGCTTCCTGTGACGTCACCGCTCTGTTTTTGTTTGCTAATTTAGCTAAAGCAGAAGGACAGATGAGGATGAAACTCTTTTTAAGCTTCTCTGCTCTCTAGACAGGACAGTTGTGACTCTGGATGTAGAGATACAGTACAGTTACACTTCAAAATACCCTCAGTGATGTTTATAGACACGGCAGAAGGGTTTATTACATCTAGAAGTAAATTAAAGAAGGTGAACATCACTATACCAAATTTGGTAAACAAATGGTTTACCCCTGAACTTCAGTCAGAACTTCAGAGGGGCTTCTGTCAGCGCTGTCCAGACGTTGAGTAGAGAAAAGCAAATCAAGTTGAAGACAGACTTTGACAGACGTGTCAGCGCTGACAGAAGCCCCTCTGAAGTTCTGACTTCACTAATTCACCTTAGATTTACTGTATATACCTGAACTTTACCTGATATCGTCCCTCCTCCTTATTTCTTTGTTTGATCCAATTTTTCTATAAATATTCATTAGAAAGTCGTTGGATAAGTTGTGATGTTTTCAGCCTAGTTGAGTGACAGATTCACAGTTTCCTTCTTCATCATCGTTTCATCTTGTTTATCATGAGTGTGTTGCTTTCCTTGGCGTTCTTAATTTCTTGTTTTTGAGGGGTGATTTGGTAAATTCCTCTTTTTGACCAGATTCTCTGTGACATTCCATCAGATCACTTCATATCACTTCATATCACTCCAGTCTTTCTTTTAAACTTTTACCACATTGTATAAGTACTTTAGGCGTCTGATTTTCTTAATGGCCTGTGGTGTCTTTTATGCCTTGTGAATTACTGGAGTATAACTAAGTCTAACTAAGTCTATTAATCAACATGAATATGACATTTATAACAGATTGTGATCACTAGTCCTGATTCTATAATGTGTTAATTATTATGATATGTATAGTATATTGCATATTTAACTGTCATTACTTATTTCTACTGATCCTGATAGACGTATCAGCCCTAATCCCACCTCAGCAGTGATTATGTTAGCAATTCTGATGAGTGATTTACTATGTATTTGCTGTAATTACAGAACCATGCGCGCTCTGTAAAAAGCGAAAGTCACTCCATCTGTGAGCCTTTCCTGCTTTGTGCTTAGTTCAGCATTTCTGAGCAGATGATTTCATTTTATTTTGTACATTGAGCTCACATGTTGTCTGGATTAACTTTCTCTTTTTATCCACCCTATGTCTCAACTTACTTCCCTAAGAACAGAACGTTTTGGGCCTCCTGGGCCTACTGCACAGAATGTTCTGTTCTTAATGTCTTAAGACTAAATCTGTTCTTAAGACATATAGATACTTTTGATTTGATTTATACTTTTTATATATGTGATACAATTTGTTTGTTTAACATACTTGTGCTAAATGATATATAATTTAAATTCCCCCAAAAATTCTACAAAGGAAACACAGACATGAGGGGGAACTGAGATGTAAAGCAACCAATCACCTCACCGTCAACAAACCTGAGTGAACAATGAGAGTGTGGAGGACAGCATCTAAACATCCCAGTTCACCAGAGTACTCTACGTCCATGAGTCCCCCAGATCTGCTCCTTTACCTAAGGTTAATCTATTTACAAACATGCTGCGCTAATTAAATAGGTTTTTGTTTAGCTCAGGGAACAGACACAGTCTCAGTATCTGACATTTCTAATTCTTCTCCCATACACACCTTTTCTGTTAAACTTTTTACCTACAGAATAAAACTATTCATAAGTTACTGAAGATATTTATGAAAGCAGGCAAATTAGTGTTAAACCTGATCTTTAGCTTGTTTATCTAACTGCAGACACAGTCAGGAACAAGTAGGTATAAAACAGTAAACCTGTGTTGTAGTAATGAGCCTGACCCCATACACTCCTGTTAAACCCCGCCCCTACCTGCTATTTCACTACTTTTCACTACATTTCACTTTCTCCACAAATCTTCACTTTCTCCCTCTGTGAGATATTTTTCAATATTTAAAAGAAATTGCTGTATTTCTAATAATTTCTCACATGCAGGATTATTATGTGGCGGCCATGTGGTGTAGTGGTTAGCACTGTCGCCTTGCACCTCCAGGGTCCGAGTTCGATTCCCGGTCTCTGTGTGCATGGAGTTTTCATGTTCTCCCCGTGCTTGGGGGGTTTCCTCCCACAGTCCAAAGACATGTAGATTAAGCTAATTGGCGTTCCCAAATTGCCCGTAGAGTGTGAATGTGAGTGTGTGTATGAGTGCCCTGCGATGGACTGGCACCTTGTCTAGGGTGTACCCTGCCTTGTGCCCCAAGTCTCCTGGGATATGCTCCAGGTCCCCGCGACCCTGAATACAGGATTAAGCGGTATAGAAGATGAGTGAGTGAGGATTATGATGTTGAAATGCCACAAAATGTCCATTAATGCTGTAAGACACATGAAGTGGACAGGGTTTTCCAGTGTACCAGGATTCTTCTGTCCGAAAACCACGGTGAAGTTGGTTTGAAGTTGGACGTTGGATATTTGAGCTCCGGCTTCCAGATTCCGACGGAATGACAGGGATTCAGTAACAGAATCCGGTGTCAGCACTGTACCTACTGCGAGAGTTAGGGACCATCTGTAAATTACTGTCCGACGGAAATGTGTGGTCCCCTGTTCTGCAGAGGCTACAATATTTTATCACTTTGAATATTTGTGAATATTTTTATATATATTTTATTTCAGTAACTTTCAACTCATGGCCTATTGCCTCAAAATCTTCTGTAAATATGGCCACCTGTTCTGCAGAGGGAACAACCTTTTCAAATTCAAATTTTATTTGTCACATACACAGTACGATATGCAGTGAAATGCTTATGCGACTGCCCGTGACCTTAAAACAAGACTTTATCTAAGAAAGAATATCTATATAGGAAATAAATAGTGAAACAAAAGTACATTTACAATATATACAGTATATATATAAGTCAATTTAACTAAGAAAGAATCAATTTAACTAAGAAAGAATAAAATATCTGTATAATACAAATACAAAATATACACTATAAGAACGATATAAGAAAAATATAAGAAAAATAAGAAAAACCTAGCTGTACAATAGAAAATATAGAATTGTGGGAATGGAGTGAACATAAAAGAATGGAATGTCCAGGGCTGTGCAAATATGCAGTAAGTGACGTATTAAAGTGGCTTGTGTGCATAATGTCCATAATGTCCATGAGTGTGCAGTGACCACTAGTGTCAGTGAATGTCCAGAATGTCCAGAGTGAGTGCAGAAACATGTGTGGATGTGCAAAGTGGGTCAGTACTGTGTGGTGAACTGATTAAGAGACCGTATCGCCTGCGGGAAGAAGCTCCTCCTCAGTCTCTCTGTGTTGGCCTTGAGGGAGCGGAAGCGCTTCCCAGACCGCAACAGAAAGAACAGTCCATTGCTGGGGTGGCTGAGGTGCTTCATGATCTTCCTGGCCTTGGTCCAGCACCGCTTGCTGTAGACAGAGTGCAGGTCAGGGAGCTCGGTGTGGATGATGTGCTCAGCTGATCGCACCACCCTCTGTAGGGCTCGTCTGTCCTGCATGGTGCTGTTCCCGAACCAGGTCGTGATGTTTCCCGTCAGGATGCTCTCTATGGTGCAGGAGTAGAAGTTCCTGAGCACCTTAGAGGGCAGTCTAAAGTCTCTCAGGCGTCTGAGGTGGTAGAGACGCTGTCGGGCCTTTTTCACCACGGTGTTGATGTGACAGGACCATGACAGGTCCTGCGTGATGTGAACACCGAGGTATCGGAAGCTGTCCCCTCTCTCCACTGGGCTCTTGTTGATGATGGGGGTCTGGTAGTTCCTCTTCTGATTTGCACTAAAGTCCACTATCAGCTCCTTTGTCTTGCTGATCTTTAGAAGGAGGTTGTTCCTTTTTTATTCAATATTATTACTTGGCATATTTATTAATCATTTTATTTAACTATTACTAATTTTATTTCAATAACTTCTAGGTCATGTGACTGTGGGAGATCTTTTGTCTTCCACTGTTAATGCATATTACACTTTAGCACTAAAACATAAGCTGTAACTCAGATTACAATAGTATTAGAAAAGACTCAGCAGTCAGTCGGTCTGGATGAAGTACGCTGGAGTTTATTGCTGCAACAAAGCCCAAGTGAGTTTAACCCAATGCTAGTATAAGAACAGGCTAAGAGCAGACTGAAAAGCAGTTTAATACACACTCCTTATATACTCTTGATTGAGGGAGGAACTCAACAGTCTCCTCCCTAGATTTTCTTACTTCATTTTACCAAATTTGGTTTTACTTCTGTTTGGCAGGTTTACATTATGAATGTATATTTGTATATTTCTGTCCAGGTGCTGTCGCTGGATTTTGTTAGCGAATCTTCGCCACAAATCAGAATCTGGAAACCGGAACTCGAATATCCAACGTCCAGCTTAATTCGCGGTTGTCAGCGACCCAATAAGTAAAAACCCAAGTGTCAAATTTTTCTGGGGACAATTACAAAGTCTGACAGACTGCACCAGACATTACCAGCAAAGGGCAAGAACTGGGACATGGTGTAAAAGGAATGAGATCAGTAAGCAGAAAGCTTAGGGCAGGTGAAGAACAGGTGAGTATATGATTATGGTTTTTGGGTGAAAGCTGATATCTGTTGCAGAAGTCATTAGTGCCTGGGAAAGAAAATCTACTTAACATAGATTTCTATTTATTTTTATTATTTTAATCCTGATCACGTGATTTCATAAACTGGATGATTAGCAGCAGATCAACAGCACATTTTGAGCAGTACATCCTCATGGTCAGTAAGTGTTACCCTCGGGCCATGTGAGAACATCACAGCCATTAAATTAGTGCCGTTTTATTGAGCGCATATCCGTTAGAAAAGTTTCATGTGGCACCTAAAGCAGTTCCTCAGGAGAGGGTGTGAGGGTTCCATGTGGAACTCTGATATCTTCTAGAGTTCCAGCCTGAACACCTTCAAACACTCGGCTTATAGAAAGACTCACAATGACCTGAGACGAGTTACACACACGCTACACTATACACTTCAGAAACACAGTTCACTCTGGGTTAGGAAACATTTTTATTTTAAAAAACATTAGAGGTTTATTTCTACATTCAACATCTTTATGAAAGTACATAATTATTCACACATAAACTATAACATTTAACATGCGTAAATAAATCTGTTTTCCTTTATGAATGCAAGTTGAGTCATGCCAACTGGACTTCTTCTTAGTTCAATAGAAATGTTTTATTACTCATCCAAGTAGCTTCTTCAGTCTAAGGTAAGTTGGAAAGTTCCTCGTTTATAAGTCCTCCAAGGTCAAAGGATCCTCGTTAGGATCGTTAGGGAGTAGAGGGGAGGGAGCGGTTAGGAAGACGAGAGAGAAATTAGAGAGAGTCGTTAAGGTGTAATGACCAGAAAGATTGCGTCTAATCTATACATTGAGGAAGTGTAGAAGAAATCACTCAACTCCTTTCTGGGGACTGCTCCTGGGTGAAGATTAATAGTCAGGAAGTAAAGACCTTCACAGAGGATATTAACTCTATTGACACGCATATCAAGTTCACCAGAGAAGACATCATGGACAACATAGGTAAAGATGGGAAAATAAAAACAGAAGTCTACAGGAAAGCCACACACAGATCAATACTCGAGGTTTGACTCCCACCACCCATTGCAACACAAATTAAGTGTCATCAGGACACTTCACCACAGGGCAGAGAACATCCCTCCATCCACTGGAGCCAAACAGAATGAACACAAGCATCTGAAGGCAGCGCTCAAGACCTGTAGATATCCTAAGTGTGCCTTCAACAAAACATCTTCCAGAGCCAAAAGAAATATGACATAGATGTGGCTGGAATGTGACTGGAGACCAATTGATGTGGCTGGAGTGTCAGAAAAGCTAAAAGGGTTTTTTTTGGAAAGCACAACATACCAATTCACTTCAAACTCCCCAACACACTAAGACAGAGACTCGTCCACCCCCAAAACCGCACACCAAAACATAAGAAGAGCAATAAAATATGCAGTTCAATGCAGTTAAGAGTGTTCAGAGCTCTACAGACAAAACAACCTCTTCGTCAAAGGATGTATCAACACAGAAGGATCAAAACCTTCACTGACAGTGTAGACCACAAAGGCTGAACTGAAATGAGAAGGTCTGCTCTACAGAGGATCTCCTACTGGTGTTACCAAATGTTTCCGGCCTTAGGTAGATTAGGTAGAAAAGTAACCAGATTCAGTTTTGGTTAATCAGGTAATCAATCCTGAGGTTTGTACTGGGCTTGGAAAGTGACAAACTGTCTGGAAAGCAAGCAGAGTTCACGACCATTCCCCATCTAAATGAAACGCAGTATGAAGTATCTATAAAGTCACAATGGTTGTGGTTTAAAACAGCGGTGTAGCATAAGCTAGGTCAGATGAGGCCATTTGTAAAAAGCGTAAAAACGCCTTCTCTTCACCTTTGCCAAAAGAATCTTGGGACAGACTGGGTTTTGAAGGATCCACCGATGTTCTTCACTCTCAGGAGAAAGAAGCCTGCATTTGTCTGCTGCATTTGAAGGAGCCTTGAAAATGGAACAAACATGAATCTGAGATGTAATTGTGTCTTATGAAGAATTCGGCACCCTGAACTGAGACCCAGCTTGTGTGTGTGTGTGTGTGTGTGTGTGTGTGTGTGTGTGTGTCGGAATGTCATATCCAGAGTCTGAGTTACATAAGGGGAACGTGTCTCCACATCCAGATTTACTCTACATTTACAATTACAGTTACTTTTAGACGTTTTCCAGATGATCTTATCCACAGCGACTTACAGAAGTGCTGGATGGAAACGTCTCTTAGAGGATAAAAAAGCTTTACATCATCAGTGAGGACAAGATCACAATGTGAAAGTCTACATATCTACAGGAACAGGAAGGGAACAGGGTTAGAGTACAGCCAACATTCTTTAATTCAATGCGCACACACACTCACACACACACACACACACACTCACACACACTGCAGACAGTAGTCAGTCTCTCTGGTTATTTCTCTGCCAGTGTTTTACAGTAAGATGTAAATCAGTGTCGGTCACACAGCTGTGCTGTTACTCATGGTGTTGCGTCACTGCACAAGGGAAAGTGTGTGTCCGTGAGTGTGTGTAATGTGCAGGTGTAGCAACTCGCAGTTACAAGTCATTGCTCTAATTAATGCGCTAATTAATGCACATCCGTGTTTACAAAAACAGCGTGTCCTCAATGACCTTTACCTGACCTGATCTAATAGCTGTGTGTGTGTGTGTGTGTGTATACACTGACATCATGATGGTGATGATGATGATGATGATGATGCGTGGAAGAGATTTACAGTTCAATTAAACACAGTGTCCCCAAAAGTCACCAGAAGTGTTAACACCAGAGTATCACGAGAGATGACTCTGTGTGTGTGTGTGTGTGTGTGTGTGTGTGTGTGTGTGTGTGTGTGTGTGTGTGTGTTTTAAAGTATATCAATAATGATATAACATGACTTTGTGTTACACTTATAGACTTCAAACATTAACTAAGCAAACATCATTCGGTTATAATTATCTTCATTTAACAGCAAACACACACACACACACACACACACACACACACACACACACACTGTGTAGTGATGTACTTACCAAACAATGTGCACATCATTAAACCAGCATTAAGCACACAGTCTGTAAAACAGTTAAAACACAATCACGAGACCAGATGGCGCATGTCAGGTGAGTGGGTGGGGTTTATAATGGGCGTGGCCTCATGTCCCAATGTTTGCACTTGACCTGATCCCTGTACTTACCCATGCATGTGTTTTATCTACAATCACTTTACACATGTTTATGTATGATTATGTCACACTGCAGTGTAAGAAAGCACATCAGGAGCTCCACCTCGTCACACCTCAGACTGCAGGGCGCAGGACTCGTCTGTCACACTCTCACCGACTGTGACCAGGGCGGCTGCTGGTTTGAGTGTTTCACACACACACACACACACACCTGCCAATGCGCACAGCAGAGGAAAGTGAGGGAATTAGAAACACAGCAGTTTTGTCAGAGTGACAGGACAAAGTAAAAGTCTTGTTTTAGCAGAAAAAGAAAATCATTTTTTTTGCATTTATTAATTAATACTCTAAATAGCTTAAATCCAGACTGCAAAAAACCAATGACATCAGATAGAATACACAGAGGAGACACACAAAATGAACACAGGGCACAGTTTACAAATAAATGTCAGATAAACAGTCATTTAAAAGCATTTATTATGACATTAAAGATGAAGCTCTGGTGCATCCTATTTCTATCAATCATGCTTGATCGAGAAGAAGTAGACTTAATCATAAAAAGACCTCACCGTCCTCACACTGACACGTGTATGTCCCTCTGTTACTGTAATCAGCTGCAGTGATGGTGAGGTACGGCTTCCCCTCCAGGTACTGATCATGAGAGATGTTAAACCCCTCCTCTGACCTGCAGGAGCTCGGATCACACTGAGCCAGGATATAACCTGGGTTCTGAAACTGGGTCCATTTGAGTAAATCAGAACATGTCCAGTGACAGGGGAGAGGAGCAGAGTGATGGAGTTTGGCTGTTACAGAACGCTGACCGGACACAGGGGGCGCGACTGAGAGGAACAGGAATCAGGAAGTCCAGACTGCACACTGACACGACTAATTCTCACCACTCATGCTCATTGTACACTCTCACTACACACCGACGGCACAGGCTGGCTGCTCACTCTCTCTGCTCACACTCACTCTCACTGAGAGTGCAGTGAGACTTACCAGTGGTGAGTGTGAGGGTGAGTAAGAACAGGACACAGTGATGGACGGTGCAGGACGGCATGTCTGAGGAGACACAACACCACCATCAGCTCTGCACAGGTGGAGAATAAACAAACAGTAACAAACTGAACAAAGTCACACAAACAGAGTGACAAAGAGAATTTAATTTGATAAAATATTTAATCCTTTCAAAATAATAATGCAGACACTTTGGAAAACAGTTCATTGGCACATTAACAGATAATGAGGATCAGCTTAGTGCTGTGCTGTTCCAGATGAAAAGAAAATTTATGGAAGTGTGAATGTGTGGGACAAATGTGTCTAGATAATAATGAGATTGTCCCTGATGAGCAAGCCGAGGGTGACGGTGGCAAGGAAAAACTCCCTGAGATGGTAATGGGAAGAAACCTTGAGAGGAACCAGACTCACCAGGGAACCCATCCTCATCTGGGTGATAACGGAGAGCAGGGATTATATAACATCGTGTGTGTTATGCAGCTGGAAGTTCGATAGATGTAGAAGTATCTGAGATTGCTGAAAGCCAGTCAGAGACACAAGTTTCTATTTCTAAGTGAATCTATTTTTGTTTAATATGACAATTTCATAAAAAGACATTTAAACAAGTGAGAAGTACTTGTTCATGAGCACCAGGTTATGTAGTGAGTTCTAGTTACCTAGTAACCCAGTGTAAGGATCCATCCCATGACAGAAACTTCAAAGAACTTCTGAAAGTCGCTCTAGATAGTCTGAGACTGGAGAGTTGCTCTCAGAGAGTCTGCCTAAATGTAAATGTCGTGGGTGATGTCATGGTTTGACTCCGGGAGTACAGTGCATGTGACTGGGGAAACATTGGGAAGCTACATTTTACATCTTCAGCTAAACAGTTAATAAACATTTTAAGCGACACACACACAGACCAGATTCATCAGCTGTTCTGATTTTAGTCAGAGTAAAGAAATAGTGATGATTCCACGTAGTGTAATATCAGCACTGTACTTGCACTCACACACGCCAGCGAATAACCACACCCTACACTCCATGTGTTAGAGACTGCAGCTCTATGTATGTAGCTTGCTGGCTCCCTACACAAGTAATAAGAAGTTAGCACTGCATCTGGTGAAAGGCAAAGTTGAGTCCCAACTTTGCCAAAAAAAAAATTATAATAAAAAAATATTATATATATATATATATATATATGCATACACAGTATATAGGATTTCCATTACAGAGGGAATCCCTGTGCCACAACGTGCAGTTCCACGAACGACCACTAGGGGTTCCAAAAGTGAGTCAATCCCCACAGAGCCCCATGTTAAAATTTCCAACTAGGTTTCCCATTCATGTCAACTGTACAGGGGGTAAATATTTATGCAACTGATCAGGTAAATTAAATTAAGCCTTATAAAGTTATGCATAATTAGGGGTGTGTTTGATTTAAGAGACATCTGCAGTGGAGTGTGACAGTGAGAGCAGAGATAAAGTCTACAGCTTTAAGAGTATGAAAATTAGACTTTATTATCAATTTACTTTAAAAAATCTGGAAAGTTTATAAAAGTATAAAATACATGAGAACAGTGGTTTATCTCAAATACATTCTTTTTTTTTTAACTTTTTTTTTCAGTGCAAGAAGAAAAAAAGAATAAATACAGTATTATACTCAACATAGACATGTGTAAAAAAAAGTAATATTTAAATAAATAATTTTATTTATAATCATTTATAATTATTAAATAAACAATTTTTTTTACTTGAGTTCTCTCACAGTGATGCCAGGATAAGGTTCGGTCTCGTCTCTGAGAGTAAACGCTACAAGAAAAACAAAGCCGGTTGTACTTTCTTCGAAGGCTCAGGTCTTTTAACATCTGTAACACCAGTCTACAGATGTTTTATGAAACGATAACCAAGAATAAGCAATTTCCCTCTGGGAATAATAAAGTTGAATCTTGAAAAACAGGAGTCCTGAGTTTACTGTAGGAGTTCACACACTTGTACATATGATTGATTGTACGTGTGTGTGTGTGTGTGTGTGTGTGGTTCAGCAAGAACACACTCAATCTTGAGAAATGACACAACACACACAGAGACACACTCTCAGTACAGACACGTCCTAACACAGTACAGTGATCTCCTGCCCTCAGGGTCATGTGACCGAGCACCTTCACGTTACTGATACTCAGCTCTGTCTGGTGTGTGTGTGTGTGTTTATAGAAACAGCAGGCGTTACACACACTGTAAAACTCTACAGAATCAGGATGAAGCCTGAGAGTGAAGCTAACAGCAGAATAAATATCATTAGCCTGTATGCTAATACACACTGCATCAGTAAAACCTCCTTACATTTTATACCGCATTTACACAATACGTGTGTGTGAGTGTAAACCCACTGTGTGGAATACATGGTCATGTATAAACCTAACAGGACACACGCGATCCTACAGCGCCTTAATCACTACCGAACATGGGGAGCTTGATTTCAGCAGGGTCAGAGGTCACATGACCAGCATCAGCTCTCCTGCGCTTCTTCACGTTCCTCCTGATCCAGCTGCAGCCCTTCATCACCCACACAGCAGCAACAACACACACACCCGTGATCACTGCCCCGAGCGTCACGCCTCTGTACTCCTCCTCAAAGATTCTCCTCAGGTTCCACATCTCTGGTTTACCTGAAACACACACACACACACACACACACACACACACTGCAGTCAGTACCAGTGACAGTGCTACTGTAGAATGTTAATGTGCGACAGTTAAACATCTGTGATGTAATAAAATAATGAATGGGTTTGTTATTATTAGCCGTTCTAATAATTCTTCCTCTTGATAGTTTCACTATGTGTGGTAAAGTGTAGCTCCGCCTCCCCTGCGCAGCTTCTCATTCAGCCTCGAACTGCACTGTCTGTCCACTGTAACACCTCACACTGCTGCTCACACTCTGCATTCACACACCAGCTTCTACTGGGTGTAGCACAGCACAGGTACTAGCATGCTAATGACTAGCGTTCCAGAGCAGTCAGCATGTTAGTGATTAACATATTAACAATATGCTAGTAAATAGCATAACGGAGCCAAAAATACATCTTTAGCGCTAACGGTTTCTGATTTTTTTTTTTTTTACCAGAGAATTAATTTCCTCAAGCTCTTGTGTGTCTTAGACACACACTTCCCATTTAGCCAGAAATCTGTGTGTTTGTTCAAGTCGCAGGTGTTAAACTGCTCTGTTCAGTAATAGTGTGTGTGTGTGCGTGTGTGTGTGTGTGTGTGTTTAATAGTTGTGTACCTTTTGCAGGCAGAGTGTCGTTGGCCATCGTGTCATTTCCTGTGGAGTTGAGAGCAGACGTATTAGTCATACACACACACATACACACATACACACATACATACACACACACATACATACACACACACACAACACAAGCAGATCACACACAAAAACCCACACATCACACATACCACACATACACACACACACACATACCCCATACACACACAACATATACACCATACAACACACATACACACATTTACACACATACCACATACACACACAACCACACACACACATACACACACACACACACACACACACACACACACACACACACACACACACACATACACACACACACACACACACACACACACACATACACACATACACACACACATACACACACACATACACACACACATACACACACACATACACACACACACACACACACACTTCAACATTACCCAGGATTAAACCCCGGCTCAGTGTACAGTCGTACCCGTGTGTGCGTGTGTGAGCGTGTGTGTAGAGATGATCTCGTCGTTATCGAGGTCCCTCAGGGCGTACACACCCTGGTTGAGTCCGGTCAGAGACAGCGAGCATGTGAGAGACGCTCTGTTCTCGTACTCAGGGCTGCAGTGGAGTTTACGTCCGTCGAGTGAACAGACTGAGACAGAACTCTGAGCTCCATCACCGATCCTGATGAACATCAGCTCCACTCGCTCAGGAACCGCAACGTCCAGCACCACGGAACCTCCAGGACCGAGCTGTGTCACAAAATCCACCGCTGAGGAGACACACACACATGCATATACAGACAAAGACAAAGACACACACACACAAGAGCAGTGTTAATTAAAGTGCTGTTCTACACGAACACTACAACCTTTCACAGTGTACTGAGTGAACACAAGAGACAGAGAGACTCACGCCGAATGCGCAGACTCACGTCACAGACGTCCCGACCGTCACACAGACACGTGTACCAGCCACGCCTTCTGTACTCAGCTGCAGTGATGGTGAGGGACAGGTCCCCCTTCAGGTACTGATGGTAAGAGACACTGAACCCGTCCTTAGAGCTGCAGGAGGTCCGATCACACCGAGCCACCACCATGCCTCCGCTCCGCTTCTTCCATCTCACCGAACCTGAACAGTTACGCTCACAGGACAGAACAGCAGGCTGATGGAGCGTCCCGAGGGTAGAGGTGAAGCCTGGGGCAGAGGACACACCTGTACACAGAGAGAGAGAGAGTTAGATCAGGGGCGTTTCTAGGGTTTTCAGTTAAGGGGGGCTCAGCCCCCATAGATGTTTGATCACACACACACACACACACACACACTGTTTACTGCATAAATCTTTTTCTATGTTCAAGTACAATCAGAAAAATGTAACCAGAAAACAGCATATAACTTTAAACTTACATTGATTAGCAATTTAAACACCTAAGAGGCTGGACAATGGAATAAACTGTGTGGGTGCCAATAATATCAAACATTTATCTGTTAATTCTTTGACAATGCTGCAGCTCTTTGTTGGAAACTGGCTGAAATAAAAATGTGAAAACTCCTTTCTGATGCGATGACTTCAGTCAGTGTTGTGAACACAGTGTTAATGTGCATGAGAGGCTGAACATGTGCTGTTCTTACCTGCTGCTCATGTGGAGACCTGCTGCCATGTGCCCTGAAAAACCTTCCATCTACAGTTAAATATTACAGCTTTCATCATGTTATCTAGTTTCATTTAGTGTTTTAGCTTCATAAATAAGACAGTAGGTTCTACACTCAAGCCCTTAACATTTCACAGCTACTAGACTATTTATTCTAATTCATTAATATAGACAAACACTGTTTTAATGTAATCAAACAAAACATCTTCACACAATATCATTCTTTTCTTTTTTTTTTTTGCTTCTATTTGTTAAAAAAGTTACTTTTTCTAAATCACAGTGACAAAAAACCCGACTCTAAGGCTAATAAATGTATTTTACGATCTGGGACATTATTTAATACAATACAATATTTATTACAAAAGCAGGATTTTTCTCTCTCTGTAAATCACACTGCTGTGCAGTTAAAACGAATGCATTGAATGCTGTCTGTCTCTATTTTTAATCACTTGTGTGCATAACTCTATGGTAGTTAATGCCATATGCACTGTGTAATGTTTTATATAGACAGTTGTATAGACGCCCATGAGTTAAATGAACCGTCGGGTTATCCAGCTGCTTCAAAGGATCTTCTAAGCTCCACATCCACACCATGTTCCGTAGTAATGAGTGAAACTAATGTGTTTAAGTTCAGGAGGAAATCTTCTCTGAGCACTGAATCCATCAACAACAAGAAAATAGACTTACAGGCAGCAACTACCAGTGAGGACAGGATCGTGTGCATGGTGAAGGTCTTCATATCTGCAGGAACAGATAAGGAACAGAGTTATGCAGAATAACAGAATTAACCCTGCTTTTAAACAATAATAAAAACACTGCCTAGAAGTGAGTGACTTATTGTACTTATAGTTAGTGACTCCAGTGTAAGGATCTATTCTAATGATGGAAACTTTAAAGCACTTTCTAAGTTGCTCTGGAAAAGAAAGTCTGACAAATGCCTACACTTAAATGTAAATGTCTGAGTGTGCGCAAGTGTGTGAGTGGACACACATTTCTGTGTACATCTCTGCTACACAGCCGGTGTTTACTGTGTTATTGTTTAGCAGCGAGGTGTGCGAGAGTGAAGGGTCGTTCATGAACGATTTGTTCTTTTTGAACGAGTCTTTAATGTGACTCAGAAGAACGAGTAGTCTCAGAGAGTGATTCGTTCATTTTCTACAAATCATCGCAAAACATCCATAGGTCATGAGGGCAGTGGTGGCTCAGAGGGCTAAGGCACTGAGTTACTGATCGGAAGATCGGCGGTTCGATTCCCAGCTCAGCCAGGTTGCCATTGTTGGGCCCTTGAGCAAGGCCCTTAACCCTAACTGCTCCAGGGGCGCTGTACCATGGCTGACCCTGCGCTCTGACCCCAGTTACACTGGGATATGCCAAGAAGGAATTTCACTGTGCTGTAATGTATATGTGACTAAATAAAGGCTTTACTTTACTTTACTTTAGAGGAAACAGAAATGAGTCGTTACCTCTCGAGTCTTCTGCTCCGAATCGTTCGTTCTTTTGTCACGTGACTCCCATAGACGCTAATAGTGTAAAAGAACGAACGACTCGGACTAGAAGATATGATGGTGAGCTGCTCATTCTGTTTATAATATGGCCTTAGCTGCATTGTAATATTTTCATTACTGGAACTCAGTGGCGGCCGCTCAATACGGGACGCAGGGGCACCGCCCCCATTAAAGTTAGGCAGATGAGAATGCTACTTTAACATGTTGTTATTTAACATAATAATTATTTATTTTAATAATGAAATAAAGTCATTTAGTCATAATATTCCACTGTATTTCTTAATATAATTTATGGGTAATTTAAAAAAAATTAAACTGTATTAGGTTCATTTGTGTTCGTGTGGGCACGTACGTTTTTGAAAAGCATGTGACCTGAGGCTGAGCTCTGATTGGATCTTTACAAATCATCCTTGGGGCGGAGCTCTGTGCGCCCTGACCCCGCCCACTTCTTTTCTTAGCGAATCAATATTGTTTTTAAATATTTGGGCTCATGTGATTGGACCATGTGATTCTCAGCGCGTCTGTTCCAGAACTTCTTATGTCGAGCGGAGCTGCTGACTGGATGTGACGTGAGTCAGGACTTTATTTTATACTAGTAGTAATGATGCGCCTCATCACCTGATAAATGACTATTTACAGGCCAGGATTAAAAGTTTAATTTTCATTTTGTTTGCGTCCCCCCCCAAAAAACTTTGCACCGGCCGCCACTGCTGGAACTATAGAAATGTCTGTATATAGATGTGTTGAGGGTCTGTTTATTGAAAATGTAACATGACTCGAACGAATCTTTTTTTTTATTTTTATTTTGATGAGCGAGATTCAAAGAACCGAATCACTAAAACGATTCAACCTTCCCATCGCTACTCTGGATCCGACTCCCACGTTCGGTCACACACAGCTGACGCAACCTGTGCAGTACGCGTGCAACCTTCCGCGCATGCGCGGACTCTTTGAGTTTAAAGCGCAACCAGCACGCGATTGCAGAGCTTTAACTGCGTTCAAATATGTGTGTGTGTACACTGAGACGACGATGCTGATGCTGATGATAATGGTGTGTGTTTTATATTTCCAAACTGTATCAGGAAAGGATCATTTACAGAGACGCATTTAAAGCGCAGTTACACACACACACACCCACAGGATGCGGAGGAGACCCGACTCTGTATGTGTGTGTGTGTGTGTGTGTGTGTTTATACACAAATAGCGATCACGTATCCGAGGTTGTGTTGAATAAAAATAACATTTTGTTACAGAAGTGTGCGAGGAGTTTTGTACACCGTGTTTAACACGAACTGTGTTACTGAGACCAGTCTGAGGCGACACGCTTTAAAGTACGGTGATTTACTGCAGTGTTGCGTTTTTAAACCTCAAACCGCAGCTGAACAGAATTCCGTTATAAATCTCTTCATCTAACAGGGAGTGGAGACTAATACACACATACAGAGAGAGAGATTAGGCTTAATGCTGTACTCACCCAGAGACCGCGCAGTTCATTAAACCCATTAAAACACAACAGCTCTCCAGATATGGGCTTTTATTTTTATCAACATCTGGGAGGAAGCGCGTGACGGCGTGGATCTGGTGAGGGGGGTGTCTGAGGGGGCGTGGTCTAAAGATCACGCCACTTCATGTGTCTGTGGTACCACTCACACTACTACAGTATATACACTTGTCCTGTTTTAAACCCTTACTCTAATTTAATATCAATGAGTTCTGTATATTTTCACACAAATAAAGTAAAAAAAAATGACACACACACATTTGAGCAAGAGTGTGTGAGCAGTGCAGTGTAATAAACCATGCAGATCCAGGTGAGGATTAAATGATTAACGATCATGTCAGTGTGATGTCTGTAAGTCTCCTGGTTTCCTGACTCTCGCTCTCATGACCTTGACGTGATTTTCATCTACTGCTTTTCCTTTCGTGGGTTCACGTGTTTCACTCTCAGTATACAACGGTTGTTTGGCAACTTGTCGTTTCCTGTTAAACACTGTCTCAGAGTTTCATGATTCCTTTGTCTTCATTTCCAGTAGGATTTATTACAGTTTACATCAGCACATGTTTAAAAGGATTGTTAAACAGGAGGAGGAGGAGGAGGCAGAGCCCCGTTATGTCCTGACAGTCTGAGGGAATTTTTGCTTTGTCATGGCTTTTACCTTCTTTTTCTGGCACACACACACACACACACACTGAACAGAGAGTTTTTTTAATGATAGAAATAATTTGCAGCAGAGCAGATGTGTATTTTTTCATTTCAGTCTTTCTCATATGCACTGTAAAAACCTCAGCTAGATAAATGTTGAATGAATTAATACAATATTGTTGGCCCAACTTCTTACAGTATTTGTTGAGACAACAGGTAACACTGTGTTCTTGAAAACATTGCAGACAGACTGAATAAACTAAAAAACTAACGTTGCGCCAGCAATTTACCTTCACTGAGATACAATCACATGATGTTATAAACCATCTTCAAGCTTTTTTAAGTTTACTCAATTATTTAGAGAAATTTGCCAAAACTAAATATTTCACATTGCTGTTTAGTTGACACTTTGTGTACCAAGTTTAAAATCTTACGTTGACTCAACTTGTAATTCAAATATTGAAGTCAGCTCAAGTAGAATTGGTTGTGGCCTCAATGAATTATATTTCTCTAGGGTTGACTTGGCCCAACTTTTCATCTACTCAAAAAGATAAGTTGTCTCTCATTGATGTAGTTTATTAAAGTGATTGTTTTTCTATAAAAACAGGTTGGCCCAACAGTACTCCAACAATTAAAACAAACATTTTTTAAAAATAGTTAGTCTTTCAAAACTTAAAGTTGAAAAACAGTGATCTGCATAAAACAGGAGAACACACATTTTATTTTGCTTAAAGTCTCAACAGTCTCTATGGCAGTGGTTCTCAAAGTGTAGGGCGCGCCACTAGTGGGGAATACAGACATGACAGGTGGGGCGCAACGAACGGGAGGAAATTCGTGTAAAATAATAGGAAAGTACCTATGCTAATTCATGCTTTTCTTTATTGACAATGAAGATCGTACACTCAAAACAAAACAATCACATCCAAAGAAATGGATGATTTAATACAAGTCAATTAAAATAACATCAGTTGGGGGCCGAGAGAAAAAGTGGAACCATAGTGCAACAATAACGATTTAACGTCGGCATGTTAACTGCAGAGGAACAATATAAGGAAACTTTGGGTATTATATATGTAATTATCTTTCATTCCAATGTTTATGCTAATGTTTCTGTATTTTTGTTTAAAAAATAATATTTATCAGGCAGTCCTAGTCTGGCATTTATAGTTTCCAGTGTGGCAACAAAGTTGCTTTTTGATCCTTCAGCGCTGAACAAAAGTGAAGATCAATAGCGTCTACGCTTTTTGTTGGTGTGCGGCATTTTGCGATGATCCCTAAATCATTGATTGCGCAGTAGAGAATAATGGGGTTTATACTTTCACACATGTAGAATTTAAACAATTAATCAAGAAAAAGGCGGGTGTGGCTTAAAGACAATGTAGAGGGGAAATATATGTATATGTGTCGATCTTATTTGCGGGTTTATTTATGCAGCTATTGAAGCCGGAGATGTGAATATAACAGTAACTTTACCGCGGTCACAAACCAGGTCAGTAGCGACGTAGTGGACAGAATAACATCAATGGATACATTTGTTACATGGACCACAAAAAATCAGGCGATTCAGCACCATCAGCCTAATCAAGCAAACAGCAGCCGGAAAGGAAATCTGATGAAGCCGATCCTGCGCTTGGATTCACGGTGGGATGGTGGAGGAGAGACACGTGTGTGTTTGTGTCCTAAACCGCTGGCAGCAGACAGCATGAGACCCAACAAATTAGGAAGACACTTAGAGACAACACACCCCAGTCACATTAATAAGCCTCTCGACAGAAAGCTGGCAGAAGAATCGCAGGGTAAAATCTCAATCAGTGGACAGCAAAGTCCAAACTGCTTCATTCAAAGTTACATACAGAATTGACAAGTGCAAAAAAAACTAGATTGAGAACAAGATTATACATTTCACTCAATATCTAGTTATGATAAAACTTAAAAAATCAATAAGGCTACTGTATATACCACCAGAGTGTAAAACACGGTTTCTGGAAGTCTAAAGATGTTTTAAAGCTAATCATTGTTTCATATTCAACAGGGTTTTATATTTTCAAGGGTTTTACTTTGTCATTCTCAGAAATAACTACATGTTTGAAGTGATGTTTTAAATGAACTCATTCGGTTTTCATACAGATAAGTGAACCGATATAACACTCGTAGATGTGCATTAGTGACTCTTAGCAAATTATTTAGTCTGTGTCTCCAATGTTTTCAAGAGCATAGTGTTACCTGTTTACTCAACAAACACCACTGTAAGAAGTTGGGCCAACAATACAGTATTAATTCATTTAACATTTGTCTAGTTGGATTTTTTACAGTGTACATGAGGCCGGTGTCTTTCCACTTTATTGTTATACTGAGGCACCCTGACATTACTGAGGTGACTGAGGTTACTTTGCCCTGTCTTATTAACAAACCTTGTTTGCAGATGTCCAAACTGTTTTGTTTATGCTCTTCTGTGAGTTGTTTCGGCACCAGTTACACCCTTATACCACAAAAGATGAATCACTGCATGCTGCTCTTCTTTCACGCGAATCCCAAGTGTGACATCCATTTTTGCTCGCATCACAGTTACACATGAACTGATGTAACACATTCACACCTGCACGGCAGTGACTGTGGAGACAGGAGCCTTCTCCACTTCACAGCTCAGCAAGATGCCCTTAGTATCATTTACCATGTGTGTATGGCTCTCAGGGCAGAGGAGGATAAGCAGTTGGTCAAAACCATAAAGATCTACCTTGAGAGATCCTACCTCCAAATTACAGACATCAAATTTGAGGAACATGACCGCCATGTAATAGAGGATGAAGGAAACCTGTAGAGCAGTGTAAAGACCATTCTTGGAAAGTCATTGTTTACCAAAGCATTTCAATGCAGGAGAGCTCAGGCAGGCGGCACCGCCAGGGTCCGGGTTCGATCCCCGGCCAGGCTTGATTCCCGTCTCTGTGTGGAGTTTGCATGTGTATGTGTGTGTCTGTGTGCCCTGCGATGGATTGGCACCCTGTCCAGGGTGTACCCTGCCATGTGCCCTAAGTCTCCTGGGATAGGCTCCAGGCCCCTCGTGACCCTGAATACAGGATTAAGCGGTATAGATGATGAGTGAGTGAGTGAGTGAGTGAGATCAGGCAGAAGCCATATCCTGTCAGAAGATGCAATTAGTGTCAAAATATCAGCTCTTCTGTCCTGGTATCTCAGATGTTCTCCTTGAAAGCTACATGGGAATCTCCTCATTGTTTCATTGTGGAGTGGATTGTTGATGGGGATCTCAAAAGGCACAGAAACGTCTTGAGCTGTGGAAAAAGAAGCCGGAGTAAAGACAAGGATGACAAATGGTTTTGTGGAGCATTGGTTTCGTCTATTCTATTACAAAAATAGTATATACAGTGTTGGGTGTAGCGTGTTAGAGTACTTGGATTACTTTTTTGATGTAACGGGCAATCTAACGCGTTAGGTCCGCCATTTAAGTACTCAGTTATTTTGTTATTTTTTCAAAAATGTAATCCGTTATCCAGACAGCAGTCATTCCCAATCCATTAGTGTGTGTGTGTGTGTGAAAGCCGTTCTACAAGCCCCGCCCCCGATAACCCGTCCCCCTCTGTTATTCCTGCTGTTATACCCCTCTCACATATGTGGTTTGACTATGTGAGGACAAACGCGCGGAAAGATGGAAACCTAATCACAGCGCCGAAACTCGCAGTGAATCATGATGAACCGTACTTACGGCCACCGAACAAAACCGCGCAGGTGAGATAGGGGTATTAATAGTTAACAGATTGTGGGCCAAAATTCACTGAGTGATGATGGTAGAATAATTATAAAGGTCTTGACTAAAAACAACATGCATGAGGAATCACAAAGGAGTTTTCATTTTCTGCAGTGGAAAAGTACTCGAACTAGTTACTTTATCAGAAAGTAACGCAGTAATGTAACGGATTACTTTTTAATGACAGTAATTTTGTAATTTAATTAATTAAGTAACATCCCCCAACACTGCATATATACAGTATATATAGGGGTGGACAATGAAACTGAAACGCCTAGTTTCAGTGGTTTAATATGGTGTTGGGCCTCCTTTTGTGGCCAATACAGCATCAATTTATCTTAGGAATGACAGATACAAATCCTGCTGCAGTGGCGAGAGGGATTTTGCATTATCATCCTGATACACGGTACCGCCTTTAGGATACAATGTTTGAACCATTGGGTGCACCTGGTCCTCCAGAATGGTTCGGTAGTCCTTGGCAGTGAGGCGCCCATCTAGCACAAGTATTGGGTCTAGGGAATGGTATGATATTGCAGCCCAAACCATCACTGATCCACCCCCATGCTTCACTCTGGGTATGCAACAGTCTGAGTGGTTCGCTTCTTTGGAGCTTCTCCACACCGTAACTCTCCTGGATGTGGGAAAGATAGTGAAGGTGGACTCATCAGAGAACAATACATGTCTCACATTGTCCACAGCACAAGATTTTTGCCACTGGCACCATTTAAACCGACGTTTGGCATTGGCACGAGTGACCGAAGGTTTGGCTATAGCAGCCCGGCTATGTACATCGACCCTGTGGAGCTCCCAACTAACAGTTTTGGTGGAAACAGGAGAGTTGAGGTGCACATTTAATTCTGCAGTGAGTTGGACAGCTGTGGTTTTATGTTTTTTGTTCACAGTTACTCCTGTTGGATGTGGTTCGTCCTTCTTGGTGGTGTGCTGACGTTACCCTGGATACTGTGGCTCTTGATACATCACAAAGACTTGCTGTCTTGGTCACAGATGCACCAGCGAGACGCGCACCAACAATTCGTCCTATTTTGAACTTTTTGATATTTTAAGCAAATTAAACTTTGGCTTGCAAGCATACTTCGTACATGTTTGTATAGCAAAACATTTGTATATCAAAGTGAATTTCCCCCATAAGAAACAATCAAAACTCAATTCGTTCCACAACCCAGAAATATTCATATAAAAATAATTAATACAAAATATAAACTAAAAATAAAACAGATTAACCTGCATTTTACCTTTGAAAATAATCATAGCTGTATTGATTGAAATCAGAGATGACTTTCACACACACACACACACACACACACACAAGTTTACCAACAGAGACTCCCCCTCACACAAGCGCATGCACGCACACAGACACACACACAAAAACAAAATAAAAAATGTACGTGCACTGAGACAGAGCATGGGAGACGATTACCCACAATACTGCTTGTATTTTAAGACCTCGCTCATTTACAGAGTTTAAATTTATTTAATATTTTTGCTCGTCTTGCAAAACAGTCGCAGACCAAGGTACTCATACTCCAAGGTTCAACTGTGTATCTATGTAAATATATATAATATCAATGGAAAGGTTGGCATGATAAATGATATGGGAAAGGATGTCTGAGGTCCCAGGGTCTAAAATCCCATATGACCAGTAATGAGACACATTAATAATACACAGTATGGTGTACCTCCATACTGGACGGTATTATGTACATCCATAAAAAACTACGTAAAAATAAGGATTTACATAATTCTTTTTAATTCTCTTGATGTCATTGTGCTGCTTTGAAACCTGCTATTACAAATTGGGTGAGTTGTTAACATTTCAGTACTGATACAATTTTGAAATCTCTTTCAGTCTTCTTTGGCTGTTCCACAGTTTGGGTGATGACTGTGATTGGGAGCTTATATAGGTTACTGTGGGTCATACAGCCAGATTTGAATCTACATTGTCATCCATCTTGGATCTAAAATTAAAGGCATGCAATAAACAAAAGATCAAAGAAATATATATTTTTTGTTTTGTGGTGCAGGTTTGAGAGCCAGATGTAATAACGGGATATAGTAATGTTTATAAGAGCCCTTATGCAGGTCTCCTGAGGATGTTAATGAGACAGGAGGATGCGAGAGTGCTTAACCTTCATGTTCAGAGATAACGTGGGTTTATTAATTGGGAAATTAAAAGAAACTTTAAAAAACTATAAAGAGGAAATAAACGGAGACCTGATGTCTCCTCGAGACTGGACGCGGTTCTGAAAACTAAAGATAACACTCTCGTTAAGTGTAGTAGGAGAAGACAAAACCTACTACTCAAGTACTGAAGTGATGAAGACACCATAATCACTCACACACACACAGAAAACACACATTATTTCATTTTAATTTATATACATTTCTATTCACAATTTTGACCATATAAAAATATTCGCTCAGGGACACACATCTGGGGGTTATCAGGCCTGTCCCAGCCAAGGGCTTCATGTGTGACACAGCACTTCCCTGAAAATCTCCTGCTCAGCTCTCTGCCTGTGGGCGGGGCCAGTGTTTGTCTTTCACAGTAATACATTGTTCATAACAGGTTTTATTCTCTGCTTTTTTTATGGCTCAGTGGCGTATAGTTACAGTGGCTTATGATGACAGGTAATAATCGTCTTGCACCTACAGTACATGTTCTCCCCGTGCTTGGTGGGTTTCTTCTGGGTACTCCAGTTTCCTCCCACAGTCCAAAGACCTGCAGATTAGGCTAACTTGCATATCCTAACTTGCATATTGTGTGTGTGTGTGTGTGTGTGTGTGTGTGAGCGCGCTCTGTGACAGATTGGCACTCTGTCCAGTGTGTACCCCACCTCGTGCCCTAAGGTTTCTGGGATAGTCTCCAGACCCCCTGTGACCCTGAGTACAGGATAAAGCGGTATAGACGATGAGAGTGAGATGATTATCCATCAGCGACTTGACTGGAAGCTGCAGTGGTGTTCAGGGAAACTTTTTCAGCAGAATCATCATTCTCGTCTACAGGTCTCTGATCACACTCAGAACCATTTGTTATCTTTTTCTTCATCCAGTTCCACTTGTTTAATGCCCATGGAAGAACACAGCGATGGAGGAGAACACCCAGCACCAAACCCAGACAGAACACACCTCCAAGAACCCAGCTGCTGTGTGCCTGTTCACCTGTACACAGAACACACATCTCTCTTAAACAACTGGAATCACACGGGGTCTGTCTATCCTGAGGATCAGTACAATGTAAACAGCTCATCATGAATACACACCTGGTACTGGAGGCTGGGTTTTTCCATCTGTCTTCTTTTCTGTAGTGATCAAGAAAGAAAGAAAAACAGGATCTCAACTTCACGTCAGTAGCTAAGAGTAATAAACACAGAATAAAAGCCCGAGCCCAGGTAAAGGCTGACCTGTAACAGTGAGTGTGTGTGTAGCTAGGAGCTCGTCATTATCAGCGTCCCACACGGCGTACACCCCGCTGTCAGAGTCTCTGACATCACTCAGAATAAGGCAGGACCTGGACACGGCTCTCTCCTCATAATCAGCGTGATAGTGAGCGTTACTCTCACTGCTTTCATAGAGTGTGAGAGATTCCTGACTCCTACCAACACCTGTCCTGTTAAACGTGATCTTCACTCGCTCAGAGATGGAGTGATTCACGCTGAAGGAGTCTCCATGTTCCAGCTGGATGCTGTAGTTCATACCTGATGAGAAAAACACACACACACACACATCATGATCCAGGTAACACATAGCATTACTATAAACCCTTCATACAGTAAATATAAGAAAGGACACGTACGCTGGAAGCGAAGATACACACGCCGGATGAGTTCTCCATCACACTGACAGCTGAACCAGGTCCTCTTCCTGTAATCAGCTGCAGTGATGGTGAGAGACAGGTCTCCCTTCAGGTACTGATCATGTGACATGTCAAAGCCCTTCTCATGGTGACACTTTGTCTGATTACACTCGGCTACAGGGCGACCTTTACGGCCCATGATCCACCGGGCTGAACCGGAACATTCCCATTGGCAGGTGAGAGTAGCAGACTCGCCGAGTTTGGCCATTTCATACGGTGGCGCTGGTGGAGAGAGAGGGGGAGAACCTGCAGGACAGATGGAGAGAAAGGAGCATCATGACCATTAGGTAGGGAACAGGTGGTCCAACAATCTCACTTATCCACGTGTGTCCCAGTGCTAAAGAAGAACGGGAAAACCTACTCGTCAAAACAAGCTGGCAAACCAGGATCAGGGAGCTGGAGTAGATGTTCATGTCTGCAGACGTCCTGATGATAAACAGAGTTTATAATGTATAATTACAATTTAATAATCAGTGATGCTTACCATATTAGATTAAAACCTAATCTAGACCATTTTATTTCACTTTAACAGACTGAACCTGTATATTAGATCCTATACCGACACATTTTCTCAAACAAATAGTGCCAGCAATAACAGAACCCCTGTTGAAAATAATTAATTCTTCACTCAGCAGTGGGTATTTTCCAAAATCCTTTAAATTAGCAGTTATTAAACCACTAATTAAGGAACCTGACCTTGACCCCTGTAAGCTGTCCAATTACAGGCCGATATCAAACCTCGCCTTTATCTCAAAGATTCTGGAAAAGATAGTAGCACAGCAACTATGCTCATATCTACATAGAAATAGCATAAACCACCTGTATCAGTCAGCATGTTCTCAAGTGGAGTTTGGTGTTCCACAGGGTTCAGCTTTAGGCCCACTGCTTTTTTATCTTTAAGTACATGCGTCTTCTGGGCAACATAATTCATAAACATGGTTATTTTTCTTTTTTGTTTTCATTTTTTTATTTTCATTGTTATGCTAATCACACACAGGAAAACCAACTGAGAGAAGCCAGTTCTGATACTAGGACCACATGCAGCTAGAAGGAGGCTTTCTGATCACACAGTGACTCTGGATAGCCTTTCTGTGTCATCATGTACAACAGTAAAAGACTGGTGTGATTGTAGATTCCAGCCTTTCATTTTATTTGGTTGCTTTACATCTCAGTTCCCCCTCATGTCTGTGTTTCCTTCTGGCTCCTCCCTTTTAGTTATGATGTCATAGTTAATCCTGCCGGAGTCCCTGCTTGCACTTTGCACTAAATACACATTCACTTTATACATTGTGTGACTGTGACCAGACCTAACTGTTATCTTAGGGGGACGGTATAACTGGGGACGGTTCCACTTCATCATGAAGCCTCGGCTGATGCAGACAGAACTTGTGATTGCAGTCTCTCGATAGTTACGGACTGGAGTTTCCTACAGTCTACCTGAGTCTCCAATAACCAACTGGACTCCATATGAAGTTAAACACGTCTCCTGTTCTACTGAACTTGCCGCCTCCTAACACACAGTATGAGTGCAGATCAATCCCTGCTCTCCGTTATCACCCAGATGAGGATGGGTTCCCTGGTGAGTCTGGTTCCTCTCAAGGTTTCTTCCTGTTACCATCTCAGGGAGTTTTTCCCTCAGCACCGTCGCCCTCGACTCGTTCATCAGGGACCATCTGATCACATTTCATTCATTTCAATAACTAAAGCACTTTGAGACAGTGACCATTGTTACAAACACTACAGAAATAAAATTGAATTGAAGTGAATATTATGCAGATGGTCATAATGTTATAGTTGATCAGTGTATTTGTCATGTAGGGCTTCTAATCCTAACACTGTCAGGGGAAAATTCCATGTAACGTCTTTCAGTGTGTGTGTTCCATGTGGTCTACTTGGTCTTAAAGAACAAATGGCTCAGGGCTTCACCCTACACACTGAGTTTAGATGAGTTTTATTGAAACTTATTTTTTAGGTTGATGGCATCAAGATGCAAAAGCGTTGATGTGCCAGCGTGATCTTTTCTTTTTGTCCTTACAAGGAAACTGTTTGTTTGTTTCCAAGCATCAACGTGTTCCCCCTGTCACCTCTGTTTCCTACAACTGGTTCTCTGATAGGTAAAACACCTACAGTACCAGTTTTTCAGTAAATCACACACACACACACACACACACGCGCGCACAGAGAAATTCCAGTTGGAAATTGGGAGATCCCAGTTCTTATTTTAGCCTTTCTTTTTTCAAACGTAATTACAGTCTATAAATAATGAACATTTCGCTCCCACACGTGTGTCACTCATACAGCGTTGGGGATTTTGCTGCGTCATCAGGTGTGTAATGATGCCCTGGTATGCCCCATCAGACTGTGTGTACAAATTATCAGTCACACCCTTTAAACAAACATGCAGACGTCATGACTCCTGAATATAAAGAGTTTACACAGAATTCTGTGACTGTCACAACATGTTTAAGCTCTTTAGAGCAGCGAGTAACAGGAGTGAAGTCGGGTTTAAACGTGCACTTTTTCTTTAATAAAATTTTCTACCTCACGACCAAAAAACATGGTATCGGTGCTAAAAAAGTGAATTTTCAGATAGGATCGTATATCCTGAGCTGTTTTTTCGTAAATGTGTATGTGTTTACCGTATATTTTTATCAGATAAAAAGAAACACGTTTGCTGAATACGATTTTATGCCCTTTTATGTTTTAGTGTCTGTAACTTTTTTGAATTCAAATCTTTCAGTGATATTAGTTCTCACTCAGATGAAATCAGATTTAGATTTCACATGAAAATAAGTAAACCTGAAAAAGTGTATTCTTCTAAAATGCTAAATTGTTAAGATATTGCAACATGAATTAGATTTTTAATCTCTATTAAAAAAAAAACAAAAAACACTGAGGTCACCGTGGAATTATAATGTCATATGTGTTAACAATAATTATTGAGCAGATTACAAAAAAAGCTATTTGAACTGAATAAACTCTTGTGTTCTTTATTTTATGGCCACGTTACATAATGTGTGTCTAATATGGATCATTTAAGCAAAAAACTAATCCTTTTTTCACGCAATGCTTAAATTTAAGTAATAATGTTTATAGGTCATATACTTCTAGAAGTTTACACCAATTTTAGTATCAATACTCAAAAATAAATTTAAAAAATTTCGTTTTAAATCTTGCATATAAAATCATCTCTCCAAAACGACTGAAGTTACCAAACTGAAACTTTTAGAGAAGCAAGATTGGTCACTTCCATGTTGCATAAAATCTTTAGCTTCTTTAGCACACGCACACAATTTCTGTATTATATCCATAACATAAAAACAAAAATAAAAAATCGGCACCAGTAATATGTTTTGACCGTCAATAAAACGTCTGGTTTACACAGATGTATTTATGATTATGTTTTATAGCGTTATTGTCCAGTTTAAAATGTCTGTTGGAAAAGTTATTACACATTAATCAAATATAATAAATGACATTACTTTGATTAAATCGAATCAAACCCGGACGCTGGAGGCAACAGTGCCGCTGTTTCAGGTGTTACATCAACCTCCAAACACCAAACCTCTCAAACTGTCTGTCAGTATAATAATAATAATAACAATAATAACAATAACAATAATAACAATAACAATAATATTCAAATAATAATAACATAAGGATAATAATAATCAATAATATACAACACACAATATATATTCATAATACAATATAATATATCAATATAACACATTAAATAATAAATAATACAATAATATTCATGATAACAATAATAATAATAACAACACACATAATACAACAATATACAATAATTATACAATATAACAATATATAATAACATAATAACAATAACAATAATAATAATAACAATAATAACAATAATAATAATAATAATAACAATAATAATAATAACCGACCTGAGTTAGACATTAGTTTATTTCTCACCTTAACAAGACCAGGAGGACTGCAGGCTGGGAGGACATCCTCGTCACACACTGAGGTTAAAGCAGCAGCTCCTCCTGAGAACACGGTACATTCACACACTTATCCTTCAGTCTCAACCACAGAACACTGTGTTTAATAAGACTGTTAGTCCCACGAAAAAAACATCATAGGATTAAAGAAACTCCCGCCCACTGATACCGTTAAACTTAAAGGTTGAGTAGGTGTTGACGGGCTGTCCTGTATTTCACTTTCTCTATCACACACACACACACACACACACACACTTGTCTCCATATAAATAGCTGTAATCACTTCCTCATACCTTTCTCTGACATCAGCTGTTCTAAACACATAATAAACACAGTGCGTGTCTGAAGTGCATGAACAATAAATAACTGTATTCATTAAACCAACAACAATCAGTCGAACCCTGACACGGGACTTAATCAGTCATACGGTATATTCCAGAACACACTTCTCGTTCATTCTCCTTGAGGCCCTGAGCAAAGTGCTTCTGCCCCAGGGGGCGCTGTGACCTGGCTGACCCTCAGCCCTCATAGAGCAGGGAAACACTAAAACCTGCAGGACACGGGGTTCTCCAGGACCAGGCTGAGAAACACTTACAATTAAGAATTATTTAATCGGAGTAGAAACAAAAAAAAAGTTTAAACTTGCATGTTTATTTTATTCATTTACAAACTTGATTCAAAATAAAAAGATTCAGCCTTAAAATAGTCTCCGAAATGAAAATCAGAGCAAAAGTCATAAAATGATGAAGGTGTGAAAGAAGCAGGTTCAGTAAGAAAGCGTGACTCGTCTTCTCGGTGACCTTTTACAGATTTAATGGGAATCTAAAGATCATATGAGAGCAGAGTAACCTGTTCACACACACACACACACACACACTCATGTAGCTGCAGGCTCTTAGCCCACACACACACACACACCCACACACACACACACACCCACACACACACACACACAGTCATGCAGCTGCAGGCTGTCTTTCGGTGTCAGGTGACTCAGAGTGTAAGTTCTTGTGTTACGTAATCCAGTTTCTAATTAAATGAATAAGACGTTACTGGTGTAATTTATTGGCTGTTGTGATTTGTAGTGAACTGATTATTTCCGTTACACAAAACCCCCAGACTTTTTGTGTGCCTTTTATTTTCCTTACCATTTATCTCATTCACATACATTTACATTCCGTTACAGTGTATAAAAGTGGACGCACATCTGGACGTTACAGGCCGGTCCAGCCCAGGGCCACGCGCGCGGGTCAGCACTTCTCTCGGATCTTATTCAGTGAGCTTCTGTCCAGGTCTGTCTGTGAGACTGTTCTTCTGCTCTCAGTCATATTTCTGGATGATTTCATTTGAGGGAAATTTCCCTCGTCATCCAAAGTGTACTGATGCGGTCTGTGTTAGAGTTCAGCGCGCACACACCAGTCTCTCCACTAGATGTCTATTAGCAACATGCTAATGTTTCTCTAAAGCTAAACCACATCTGGGTGTTGGGTCTCAGGTTGAGAACAACAGCGTGAAGAAAGTGAGAGTGAAAATATTTCCAGAAAAGCAGCAGCTTCAGCGCCGTGAAAAGATATTTGCTTCACTTAAATGATTGGGATGATCGAGCACATTGCAATATTACACAAAGACAACTCGAGTTAAACTATTACTATGCATTTTGTATTTACTCAGTTTATATTCATGTAATATTTTAAACTATAATTGAAATAAATTGGGACGAGGAGAACACTTGTTTAAACTGCACTGTAATTCTTGTAAGTCGACTCTCACTCGCCCACAGACATCTTCAAAAACGCTCGAGCTTTCTACTGCAGACGGCAAAAAGTCCAAAACAGTTAAAATAAAAATGCAGAGAGAAATAAAAAGTGATCAAGTCATTAGTTGTAGTGCTTACCTTCTAACAAGTCATTAGTTGTAGTGCCTACCTTCTAACAAGAGCAAGTGGACAAAAACAGAGGGAACTGCAGAATAAAATCCTTTTGATGTGTGGAGGAAAAGAAATGAAAGGAATAAAAAATGCTTTAATTCATTAGTCAGTAAGAGAACAGAGAGAGAGAAAGAGAGGGTGTGAGAGCGAGAGCGCGAGGCTGCGTGTGCACTGACTGGTTTTCCCCACCACGTGCGACACGCCTACTTCTGTTACTATGTTGTTTAGAGGAAATGACTTGCTGTCTCTCTCTCACACACACATTTCCATAGACATTGCAGTTACGACATGTTCAGAGGATCAGGTGTTTTAAATTAACAAACACTTCAACCCTGACAGAGGGACATAAACACATGTATAGTGCATCACAGAACACACATCATCATTCGGGTGAGCCCCTGAACCCTGTCTGCTCTGTAGGGGGCGCCGTCTCCGGTCTGACCCCACAGTGGCTCTCGGCTCCGGTCCTGGATGAACACCTGCTTATTTCTACCCAAAAGCAGCGTTATAATGGATTCTACATCAGCAGTTTAAGTCCAGCTCGAGTCTGAAGAGGAGAACCCGACACACTCAGGACGTTCAGCACGTGACCTCACACACACACACACACACACACACACACACACACACACACACACACACACATCTGTACAATAAAAGAACTTTAATGACATTTCTGACTTTACAATAAAAAGTCTTTAATGACATTATTATTATAGTTTTACAAAAAATGTGTGTGAATAACGTCCCTCAGGATCTCAGTGTGTGTGTGTGTGTGTGTGTGTGTGTGTGTGTGTGTGTGTGTGTGTCTCCTCCTGTATCAGTTCACTCAGCACTGCTCCTCTTCTTCTTCGGTTTCTTCTCCTCGTGACTCTGAGGCAGCTGAGCTTTGGGTTTTTTAGCAGGAGGCTGACTCTGACTCTGACTCTCTGACTCGCTCCTCTTCTTTTTATTATTCTTCCTCTTCTTCTTCCCTCCTCCTCCTCCTCCTCCTCCCGGTGTGGGCGTGTCTGTAGCCTCCTTTCCCTCCAGTATCACAGGCTTCTTGCGGTTTTTACGTTTCTTGCTCTCAGGAAGGAATCCCTTCTTCTTTTTCTTTGGCTCCTCCCCCTCTTGCTCCGCCT
>QNUK01000906.1:87500-122500 GCA_013621035.1 Clarias magur | reverse complement strand
CGCTCTCTGCGCTCATGCAGTTCTCTATGAGACTGAGCAGCGGCTCCACCAGCCCCAACACCAACACACTGCTGCCCTGCTTACACAGGAACACGTCCAGCAGGTCCAGCACCTGCTCACACACACACACACATACACACTCAGTGTTAACCAGGTGATAAACACTAACACCGTCCCTAAGCGGCGCCCCCTGCAGGACACTCACTTTAATCTTGAAGTCCCGGACGAGGGTCTTCTCCTTGCGCAGACGCTCCTTCTCGTCCTTCTTGGCCTGCAGCTTCTTCTTCTGCTCCCCGAACAGAGCCGACAGGTTCTCATCCAGCTTCATCATGGCCTCGTCGTCCAGCTCCTCGTCCTCGCTGCTGCCGTCGTCCTCGATGGCCTGGAGACACAACACGCCGCGTTACACCGAGCTACAACGTGCTGAGATAAACAACTACGCGGAGTTCCTAGAAAGTCTTCAGAGTTAACGAGGTCAGACCTGTGAGTCATCACACACACGAATCAGTCATGACTCACTGAAAAGGACTCCACGGTTTACTCATCTCTCACACACACACACACACACTCAGTGAAAGAGGTTAAAGAGGTTAATAATGAACTGATGGTTGAGGTGATGAAGTGATGGCGTGTACCAGAGCGTTCTGCCCCTGCAACACCTTCATCAGCTCCAGACGGAAATTCTGATCCACTTCCTCCTCCTCCTCCATCTCTTCTTCTTCATCATCATCATCATCTTCATCGTTGCCTGAGGAGTCAGATTCCTCTTCATCCTAAAATTATAAAGTTATACACTGTGTAAGATCTGAAGGTCCTCACTGCACACCTGCTCACTCATGGTCATTATGCACACAAGTCACTTTAACATGTCACTTTACTGCCTATTTGCACACCCCTGGACATTCCGATCCTTATGTTCACTCCATTTCAATATTTATTATTTGTACAGTTACAAATTTTCATTCCAGTATTTTCTATTTGTACAGTTGCTCTCACCTTCTTATTTCCTTATATCTTCCTTTAATGTATATTTGTACCATACATACATTTTATATTTTATTTTATTTTATTCTCTTAGTCAAATTTTACTTATATATATTTTTCTCAAATTTACTTTTGTTCAAATATTTATTTCCTTTATAGATGTTCTTTCTTATTCCTTCTAGATAAGTGACTTTTTTTTTGTTTTCTTTTCTTTCTTGTTCTAAGGTCAGGGCAGCTGCCTAAGCATTTCACTGCATATCGTAGTGTATTATTGTGTATGTGACAAATAAAATTTGAATTTGATTTGAAACATTCTCACCTTTGAACTTATATTCTTGTGTGAGAGAAACTTACCTCTGCTTCCTGTTCCTCCTCCTCCTCCTCCTCTGTTTTCTTCTTCTTCTTCTCTGTGTCCTTGTCATCACTCACCAGCACCCCGCTCTCCTCTGCGTCTTTACTCGGGTCCAGAACCTAACACACCATCACAGCCCGGTTCAAAACCACACACTCAGAATGAGAAAGTGAGTGTGTGAGTGTGTGTGTGTGTGTGCGCGCGTGTCTTACATTCAGTATAGCGGTGAGCGCAGGCTGTGTGATATAAGGACACACTCGGCTGAAGGCAGTCTTACACACACTGCGGATGAGGCGGCTGGGTTGAGCGAGCAGAGACAGCAGGATGTCCACCACCACCTCCACCCAGTGAGGCTCCGCCCCCTCACCATCTGAAACACACAATAATTAATACAGTGGAACCTTGGATTACGAGCATAATTCATTGCGGATCGTATGGGCTCGTATTCCAAAATACTCGTAAATCAAATCAGATTTTCCCATAAAACACAATGAAAACTCTAATTATTCGTTCCACAGCCCCCAAAAAATAAATACATAAAAATAATTAATACAATCTATAAAGTGAAAATAAAACAGATTAACCTGCACTTTACCTTAAAAAAAATACCTTAAAGATAAGTGGTTCCGTTTGTGTGTGCAGGCGCCGTGTGCACTAAGACCCAGGGAAGCAGGGCAAGAGTGACGCTCGGTGTCAAAATAAGAGGCCCATGCGTGATACATGATACTCGGAACTCGTAAACCAACACTTGCTCGTTTTTTAAATCAAAGTTTATTAAAAATCTTTGCTCGTCTTGCGAAACACTCGCAAACCACATTACTCGCAATCCAAGGTTCCACTGTATTCATAATCTCTTATACATGTCATTAGACTTATACTGAGCATGTGCAGTGTGACACTCTGCTAATGAATACCCATAATGCACTGCAACAGGTGTGTGTTAGAGGAAAACCCAAAGTGAAACACTGCTCTGTAATAATACAGGACAGGAACTGAGGGGGGTCAGTATAACTGGGAGGAGCCATAATACAGGAGTAACTGGAAAGGGGCGGGACCCATCTCACCTGCCTCACTCTTCTTCTGCGTCTTCTTCTTCTTCTGTTTTTTGGCCTGTGCCTGCTCCATACAGCTCCTCAGATCATTCAGCAACTCCACACTGTCATCTGGAGCCTACACACACACAGACACACACAGACACACACAGACACACACATACACACACATACACACACATACACACACATACACACACATACACACACATACACACCCATACACACACATACTTATTATATATCACACTGCAGAAGATTAAACACAGTGTTTATGAACAGAGATTTTGCGGCCTCATAACTCCATTACACACACACACACACACACACACACACACACACACACACACACAGCCCTCAGAGGTACAGTTGAACACTCTCAATAATAAGGTTAACCTTTTCTTTTTCTGTGTGTGTGTGTGTGTGTGTGTGTGTGTGTTAGTGTGTGTGTGTTACTGAACTGACCTTGAACATCTGGATGCCGATGATGAGGAAGAGGTGCTGGAAGGCCGAGTGTTCAGGAGCTGGAGATTTCTTCATCTTCTTACTGAGAGACTCGACCGACTGCAGCATGCTGCTCACACACACACACACACACACACACAGGGTACATGTTTACATAGGACAGTGTATCACAACGTTAATGTTATCATTAACCACAGTACACTCATTACATTACTGGACTTTTGTTCCATTATTTATGAGCCCCTGCAGATGGGGCAGTGTGTGTGTGTGTGTGTGTGTGTGTGTTTGTGTGAACAACAACAAAAAAAAAAATTAAATAACTATGTAACTTTGTTCCAAAATTTATGGGAGTATTGTTTACACACTAAACCGTGTGTGTGTGTGTGTGTGTGTGTGTGTACCTGTCCCAGGCCTGTGTGTGTTCAGTGCTGAGTGTGTGTACACTCCGGACGTGTTTGCTGTGTTTGAGCAGCATGTCGGCGAACTGGACCAGAGCGTGCACCCACATGGACCCGTCTGCCATCACACCCAACACACTCCTCCTGCTCGCCGCCTCACTCTGCTCACTCTCACCCAGCACTGGCAACACACTCAGAGAGTGTAACACACTGCAGGTAGGAGAGAGAGAGAGAGAGAGAGAGAGAGCATTAACAATAAGAACAGCACTGAGCACTGCAGGTGTGATACAGCAGCTCCCCCTGGTGGTGATGGTGTATAAGCACCACAGCTCCTCTCTGCTCTAACTGACTGGGTGTAATCATGTGTTAGACACTCGGAGCTGCAGCGTCACATCCAACATCTGTACATAAAACCTGAAACATCACACACACACACATCTGCAGTGTGTACCTGAAGAAGGTGGAGCTGGTGATGTTGCGTGTGTTCTGGTCCAGAGCAGGAGACACTTTGTTCCGAGTCTCCGAGATTAAAGATGTGGACTTCACCGTGTCGAAGAACGCGTGGAAAAAGATAAACCTACACACACACAGCACATAAAAATATATATATAATGAGAAGGGCAGGTAGGTCACTCATAAATAAGGATAAGTGTGTGTGTGTAAGATCAGTACCTGGTGATCTCCATCACAAGCTCCTCGTCTTTTTTAATCTGATGGTTCTCCACGATACAAGCCAGGCGAGGGACGATCCACTTCCTCAGACGCGACACACACTCCTCAGTCCTGACAGAGTAAACACACACAGCTGAGAACTATACACACACACAGTCATACAGCACACACACAATGAAAGCTGGGTACAAAGTGTCATGTCACAGTTCTGATCTGACCAATCAGAGAGCAGCATTTTACGTAACCCGTGATACTGGCTGTAACGTCACTGAGGGGCGGGGTCATGGGCGGAGTCACGAATAACATTTAGAGTGTTAATGACACTGAGGAGCGCGGTCATTCTTAATAGTAATAAGTGATAATATAGCTGGGGTGCAGTAATAGGCGGAGTCATTAACAGTAATGACTGATTATCTAGTTGAGGGATGGGGTCAGGGGCGGGGTCATTATTAACAGGTGGTGTTTTCACTGAGGGGCGGGACCATTATGAACAGTAATGAGCCATGGGCGGAGTATTAATAGTGGTGATCTCACTGAGGGGCGGGGTCGTGGGCGGAGTCCTGGCCGCGCCTCTGCTTTCGCGTGGTGAACTCGAGCAGCTCGGAGACGAGCGGCTGACAGAACTGCTCTCTGAGCCAGCGTGTGTAGGACTTGAGAGCGGCGAGCTGCGCGTGCTCCAGAACCTTCCAGAAGGAGGGGACGACGGGAGCGCCGCGCTGCGCGAGCCGAGTGAACATCTGCAGCACCAACAGCTGCTTCTCCACATCACTGCAGCTGCGCAGGAACACACTCACACACTCGTCCATCTCCGGGGAGAACTTAAAGCGCTCGGGCAGCTGAGAGAGAGAGAGAGAGAGAGAGACAGGGGCGGAGTTACAGATTAATGTGTTACAATACACTCACACACTTGGTGTTAATGTGAGTGTTCACGAGAGCAGAACTGACCTGTGCGGTCATGACGTGTTCTCCATAACGCTTCATCACCTCACCGCTCAGAACATACTGCAGCTGAGGCACAGACAGCAACGGCAAGGCCACGCCCATCAGCCTGAACGCCAGGTAACTGAGAGACAGACAGAGAGAGAAAGAGAGAGATCATTTATTTACAGATGAAGAGTAGAGAGACAGGAGGTTGTGTGTTTACACATATCAGGGTGTGTCCACCTCAGCCACATGTCCAGATCAAAGTTGTTTTCCTGTAGATGGATCAGAGGCTGAGTCAAGAGTAATAATACCTGCTCTGGCAACACACTCTGATCCTCCACACACTTCATCACTTCCATAACACTTTATTTTATTTGTTTATCTGCACATGTCATGTACATCCTTTACTCTGGTCTATAAGGGTTCTGTACTGGTCCCAGAACAGTTACTGGTTGGAGAGAATTATTCAGTATAAACCAGTAGACACAGGTGACTGGTGTAACTGGTAAATGACAGAATTTCCCCCGACCTGAGATGAGAATGTGTTTTCACAGACGCTCTCCTGTAGGGGGCGGTACTCACTGGCTGGGCCCGGGCGGGGCTGAGATCAGTCCACCGATCACCACGCTGTCCCAGAAGAAGGTGAAGCTGTCCTCACGCAGGGACATGTGCAGCAGATCAGACGCTACCGCTGGCAACACACACTCCTTCTTCACCGAGCGCGCTGCTGCCTTCACCACCTCTACTAACCTACACACACACACACACACACACACACACACACACACACACACACAGGTACAAGACTTAACAAGACCGTGTGTGTATGTGTTGATGATGGAGGTGTGTGTGTGTGTGTGTGTGTGTGTGTGTGTGTGTGTGTGTGTGTGTGTGTGTGTGTGTGTGATGTGGAGGTGTGTGTTGATGATGGAGGGTGTGTGTGTGGTGATGGAGGTGTGTGTGTGTGTGAGTTGATGGAGGTGTGTGTTGATGATGGAGGTGTGTGTGTGTGTGTGTGTTGATGATGGAGGTGTGTGTGTGTGTGTGTTGATGATGGATGTGTGGGTGTGTGTGTGTGTTGATGATGGAGGTGTGTGTGTGTGTGTGTGTGTGTGTTGATGATGGAGGTGTGTGTGTGTGTTGATGATGGAGGTGTGTGTGTGTGTGTGTGTGTGTGTTGATGATGGAGTGTGTGTGTGTGTGTGTGTGTTGATGATGGAGGTGTGTGTTGATGATGGAGGTGTGTGTTGATGATGGAGGTGTGTGTTGATGATGGATGATGTGTGTGTTGATGATGGAGTGTTGATGATGGAGTGTGTGTGTTGATGATGTGTGATGTGTTGATGATGGAGGTGTGTGTGTGTGTGTTGATGATGGAGGTGTGTGTGTGTTGATGATGGAGGTGTGTGTGTTGATGATGGAGGTGTGTGTGTTGATGATGGAGGTGTGTGTGTGTGTGTGTGTGTGTTGATGATGGAGGTGTGTGTGTGTGTGTGTGTTGATGATGGAGGTGTGTGTGTGTGTGTGTGTTGATGATGGAGGTGTGTGTGTGTGTGTGTTGATGATGGAGGTGTGGGTGTGTGTGTGTGTTGATGATGGAGGTGTGTGTGTGTGTGTGTTGATGATGGAGGTGTGTGTGTGTGTGTGTTGATGATGGAGGTGTGTGTGTGTGTGTGTTGATGATGGAGGTGTGTGTGTGTGTGTGTGTTGATGATGGAGGTGTGTGTGTGTGTGTTGTGTGTGTGTGTGTGTTGATGGAGTGTGTGTGTGTGTGTGTGTGTTGATGATGGAGGTGTGTGTTGATGATGGAGGTGTGTGTTGATGATGGAGGTGTGTGTTGATGATGGAGGTGTGTGTGTGTGTGTGTGTGTGTGGTGATGAGGCATGATGATGGAGGTGTACATTGGAGGTGTGTGTTGATGATGGAGGTGTGTGTGTGTGTGTTGATGGAGGTGTGTGTGTGTGTGTGTGTTGATGATGGAGGTGTGTGTGTGTGTGTGTGTTGATGATGGAGGTGTGTGTGTGTGTGTGTTGATGATGGAGGTGTGGGTGTGTGTGTGTGTTGATGATGGAGGTGTGTGTGTGTGTGTGTTGATGATGGAGGTGTGTGTGTGTGTGTGTTGATGATGGAGGTGTGTGTGTGTGTGTGTTGATGATGGAGGTGTGTGTGTGTGTGTGTGTTGATGATGGAGGTGTGTGTGTGTGTGTTGTGGAGTGTGTGTGTTGATGATGGAGGTGTGTGTGTGTGTGTGTGTGTGTTGATGATGGATGTGTGTTGTGATGTAGTTTGTCGAGTTGTACAGAGCTGAGTGTGGATGAGAATCTGCGCATGACCAGCAGGAGGAGCTCTAACTGCTCAGGACTGCTGAGAGCCGACCTCAGATCCTCCTGTAGAGCGCTGAACAACACCTGCTCAAACATCTGCTCCGACACCTGCACACACACACTAATAAATTACAGCTCACACACACACTCTCACACACACAGTATACTGGTGCAGCAGGTGGTACACACCTCGTTGAGGATGTCTCCGATGGTCTTGGTGGGTAACTCCCTCAGGTGTTCTCTGTACTGAGAGAGAGACTGCAGCAGCTTCACACACTCCAACAGCACGTCTGCCTCCTAACACACACACACACACACACACACACACACAATCAGTACACTATAAATAAGAGCAGTATTATCATCAAACTGAAACTGAATCTAAAACAAATCCCTAACATGATAAATACTAGTCAGCACAAAAGTAATGGCACCCTATGAACAAGTGGTCTTGTGTGTCTGGGGAAGTTTATGGAGTTCTGGGGGCGTGGCTAAAATAAATTAGCTGTGTTTACTTCAGAAAACATTTGCATTTCAATTTTACGTCAGATTGGTAATCAGTAAAAGACTGATGAAGGAGGTCTGGTGTGTGTGTGTGTGTGTGTGTGTGTACCTTGTGCAGACGTGTGGACTGAGACAGAGCCAGAACTCCAAAGAAGTTCCCGAAGACTGCATGTTTAATCTGCTTCTGTAAGGAGAGTGAGAGTCAGAATGAGAGGAGATCAGACCACACAGGGGGGAGGGGGGGGGATCAGACTAAGGATCAGACTGAGTTCCAGTTGTATAATCCTCACTGGCTGTGTTCCTGTCTGAGGTGCACTTCACAGGGTGTTCCCTACTCTCTGTACAGGAAATGTTGGTGAAGGGAACTTCTCTCGACTGAATACCCTGAGACGTTGCCAATGCAGACGTCACTTCCTCTCTGCGTTACCATGGTAATATAACCACCTCTGATACCTGTCACTGCTGCTGTGGGTATTTCACACTACGGACATTAAATATGGGAAAACAATAACTGATAACGTTATAAAACATTTACTACTGAAACGTGTATAACTTGTAAATTAAATCAGATCATTTACTTACAAGATGTAAGAAGATTTAATTATAGTTTTTACAGATTAGATAAAAAGTCTATATAATAAGTTCATCCTCAATAATAATGATAATGAATAAATCTTTTTTCTTCACACTGAAGCCAGACGCACTGACTGATGGGAAATGTGTGCAGACCTGGTGTTGAGTTGTCCCTCACACCGTTACGGTTTCCTCTGGACTGAGCAGTTTGGACTGACACATATTAGTTACAGTGCACTTCTCAGGGTCCTTCAGGCCGATCGGGACACAGCCAGTGATACAGTGATGATCTCGGACAGACTGATCCCATAATGCACTGCTCAGAGCTCCAGAGTGATCATTACAGAGGATGACAAACAGTGACAATAATTACTGTGTGTGTGTGTGTGTGTGTGTGTGTGTGTGTGTGTGTCTCGTCTCACCTTGCTGGCCACCTTCAGGTTGTGTTTCTCTCTGATCTGGTCCAATATGCTCCTGAGTGTGATTTCCTCAAACACACTCAACACCTGTACACACACACACACACACACACACACACACACACACACACACACACAGTTTACACAAATGCACCTGTTTTAACATGTTACAGTTTCCACTTCAGTGCAGTTTCAGGACGATCTGCTGCACTCTGTGTGTGTGTGTGTGTGTGTGTGTGTGTGTGTACCTGCGCGAGTGCTAGGCTGTAGCCGGAGCGAGCCTCTTCTCGAGCGTGACACAGTCCATCTACCAGTCTCTTCAGGGTGTACTTCAGCACATCAGACTACAACACACACACACACACACACACACACACACACACACACACACACACACACACACACCATGTAGAATCAACAAACACAAATGAACATGTATCAAACAAAAAAGAAACACATTCTGAAAGAAAGAAACTCAAGAAAAACACAATAAAATTGAAATAAAAAGAATAAATAAACAAATATACACAAAGGGATCGATTCACTCATCTTCCAATAAACCAAGTTCTCTTATTATTCCCTCAAATGTCTGGGTGAAGCCTAAGCTCTGACCAATGAAGCTTATTTTCCCAGAAGATACCAGAATATACACAAGAAAAGATGAACAGCCGTCTCAAAGTGATGAACTGACCAAACACATATTTCAAGATTTATATCTAAACAGAACGAATCTATTGTTACATACGGGGGTTTGGTGAAGTTATGATTGTATAATAATGTCCAATATAACAAAACCTGTTGGTGAAATTTAACAGTTAAAATCACATCTCAATACAGTAGGAAATCAATTCCACACAACTTTTTGAATAAATCTCTAGGAGCGGAAAACCAAAAGTGGTTTTCATTTATTATAAAATGTTTTAGCCCTTTAATTTTCAACAAGTCTTTTATACAAGAAAAGTCAAAGGATTGTAATCCACCATTTTCATAATCTTGTACCACTTGTTACAAGCTTTCCTAATGAATGAAGTTGAAATTCTGGTCGATGGTCTTAACGGCTCTATTAGAAATAGAAAAGCAAGATGCAGAATAAATGCACTTAGACACACTTTCCATTTTAGTTAAATAAATCTAAAAATGGATCAATCTCTCTGCATCCCCACCTCAGGGATATCTCTGCACTCTTTCCATCAGTCCCAGACATTTTGTTTTTCCATCCTGACCTAATCTTTAGAAATGTGTCCGCCTAAATATTTAACATTTGATTTAAAACTGCAAATGATGTTCGAATTAAGGTAGCAGTGAGCTAACTGACTAATCACAATTTCCTGTTCAATCACATTTAATTTTTCAGTTTTTGAGTTGTTAATAAGGAGGGCGAACATCTCTGCAGGCAAAATAAACAGTGAAGGTGAGATGGAGCAGCCTGGTGTAACTCCTCTTTTAATATCAGATCTGGTGAAGTACCTGTTGGTACGGCAACTGGGCTGTTAGTGTTTGTGTAAAATAACTGAATAACCGCAGGAACATTCTCACCAAACCTTTACATTTATAAACACTTGAAAATAAAGGAGCACTCAATAGCATATTAAATGTTTTATAGAAATCTAAAAATAAAATAACCTGGTCATTCACAATTTACTGATCATACTCCAGCAAGTCCAAAACCAGCTGAATATTATTTTGTATAGATCGGCCTCGAATGATTCAGGTTGAGTCTCTACAATCATTTTGGATTAACCTGATTTTAAATGATTATTATACTGTATATATACAAGTCAGTAATTTATAGTCACTGTTTAGCAAAGTTATAAGTCGCAAGTTGTAATCCAATAACCTAATGTCTTTTCCTGCTTTGAGAATGAGTGTGATTAACCCTGGTCTCAATGAATTAGGCTATTAAAAATGGATTTCTAATCACTTCCTGAAAAGCTGAAAACAGAAATTATCTTAACAAATCCCAGAAAAGTTAGAAGTAATAGCGCCTGGTCCAGGTGATTATCTACTGACAAACGCAGAACAGCAGAATAAAGCTCTTCAATGTTAATTCTTCTATGTTAAAACATATGAGTGTAGGCATGTTACAAAACACAATAAAGCGTAATGCTTCGTGTTGACCGCTAGCTGCTGCGGACTTTACAAAGTGCACCAAAGTATACCAGCTTATAGTAATTACTGTAAGGTATGTAGTACTGTAGGAACAGGTCTTATCTCTACTCTCACCAGGATTCATTGTTGTTGAAGGAGTTGAAATTTTGGTGAAGTATAAGCTTAGAACGGGTGGCATTTTCAAGCTGTAGAGTTATTCATAACTTTTTTTTTTTGAGATATTGTTATAAATTTGGTAGAAAGTAATTTTTGTTGCCAATCTTTTTATTTATTTTTATTTATCATTTTTGATTTGGACAAGTTTTTTGTTGGTAACATGTTTACTATATGAGGGATAGAGTCGCTCATTCTTCTGAAGAGGTCATTAGGATCTAATATTGAAGAGGAAGATGATTATAAATCCTGATTAAAGTTAGTGATATATTTATCTATGAGTTGTGAACACTCCATCAGTGATTCAGGTTCTGACAGAGTTCCTTACTCAGGAACACACACACACTCAGGTTCTGACAGAGTTCCTTACTCAGGAACACACACACACACACACACTCAGGTTCTGACAGAGTTCCTTACTCAGGAACACACACACACACTCAGGTTCTGACAGAGTTCCTTACTCAGGAACACACACACACACTCAGGTTCTGACAGAGTTCCTTACTCAGGAACACACACACACTCAGGTTCTGACAGAGTTCCTTACTCAGGAACACACACACACTCAGGTTCTGACAGAGTTCCTTACTCAGGAACACACACACACACTCAGGTTCTGACAGAGTTCCTTACTCAGGAACACACACACACTCAGGTTCTGACAGAGTTCCTTACTCAGGAACACACACACACTGAGGTTCTGACAGAGTTCCTTACTCAGGAACACACACACACACACACTGAGGTTCTGACAGAGTTCCTTACTCAGGAACACACACACACACTGAGGTTCTGACAGAGTTCCTTACTCAGGAACACACACACACTCAGGTTCTGACAGAGTTCCTTACTCAGGAACACACACACACTCAGGTTCTGACAGAGTTCCTTACTCAGGAACACACACACACTCAGGTTCTGACAGAGTTCCTTACTCAGGAACACACACACACTCAGGTTCTGACAGAGTTCCTTACTCAGGAACACACACACACTCAGGTTCTGACAGAGTTCCTTACTCAGGAACACACACACACACTCAGGTTCTGACAGAGTTCCTTACTCAGGAACACACACACACTCAGGTTCTGACAGAGTTCCTTACTCAGGAACACACACACACTCAGGTTCTGACAGAGTTCCTTACTCAGGAACACACACACACTCAGGTTCTGACAGAGTTCCTTACTCAGGAACACACACACACTCAGGTTCTGACAGAGTTCCTTACTCAGGAACACACACACACACTCAGGTTCTGACAGAGTTCCTTACTCAGGAACACACACACACTCAGGTTCTGACAGAGTTCCTTACTCAGGAACACACACACACTCAGGTTCTGACAGAGTTCCTTACTCAGGAACACACACACACTCAGGTTCTGACAGAGTTCCTTACTCAGGAACACACACACACACTCAGGTTCTGACAGAGTTCCTTACTCAGGAACACACACACACTCAGGTTCTGACAGAGTTCCTTACTCAGGAACACACACACACACTCAGGTTCTGACAGAGTTCCTTACTCAGGAACACACACACACTCAGGTTCTGACAGAGTTCCTTACTCAGGAACACACACACACTCAGGTTCTGACAGAGTTCCTTACTCAGGAACACACACACACTCAGGTTCTGACAGAGTTCCTTACTCAGGAACACACACACACTCAGGTTCTGACAGAGTTCCTTACTCAGGAACACACACACACACTCAGGTTCTGACAGAGTTCCTTACTCAGGAACACACACACACTCAGGTTCTGACAGAGTTCCTTACTCAGGAACACACACACACTCAGGTTCTGACAGAGTTCCTTACTCAGGAACACACACACACTCAGGTTCTGACAGAGTTCCTTACTCAGGAACACACACACACTCAGGTTCTGACAGAGTTCCTTACTCAGGAACACACACACACTCAGGTTCTGACAGAGTTCCTTACTCAGGAACACACACACACTCAGGTTCTGACAGAGTTCCTTACTCAGGAACACACACACACACTCAGGTTCTGACAGAGTTCCTTACTCAGGAACACACACACACACACACTCAGGTTCTGACAGAGTTCCTTACTCAGGAACACACACACACTCAGGTTCTGACAGAGTTCCTTACTCAGGAACACACACACACACACTCAGGTTCTGACAGAGTTCCTTACTCAGGAACACACACACACTCAGGTTCTGACAGAGTTCCTTACTCAGAGGTGTTCTCTCCTTCTTCCTCCACATAGGTCTTGATCTAATATACATACCTCCTTGACACTGACACACACACACACACACTTTATGTGATGATGGATCTATAGTCCAGTGTTCCTAATCACAGTGCGCATGCTCAATGTGCACGTGCTGTGTTTATTATAGTGCAAGTGTAATAAACAGTGGTGTTAGGAGAGTGAAGATCCCCTCTGTGATTACACACTGTGTGTATATAACTGTAGATATGTTACAGAACATTATATTAGATGTTATATACTGTATATATATATAATAATGTTATACTGTCCGTGTTGTACCTCCTGGCTGTGCCGCACGTGCTCTATGAGTCCCTCCACTGCCCTCAGGCGGGTCTCGCGCTCCGGCTTGGCGATGTCCCAGAAGAAGTCCAGGAAGTCCCGGTTCTGTTTCAGCACTCCTCTACTGTCCGTCACTTTGGGCCGAACCGGTTCCGTCTCAGTCTCCATCCTCACCTCCCCCATGTCTCCGCTCTGCATCAGAACTGTGCACGCGCACACGTGTGTACCGGAGTAAAACTCACTACTTCCGGTGTCACACTTCCGGTGAACGCGCCGCTTTTCAAAATAAAAGATCTAATAAAAGCCTCTGTCATCTCATGTAAAATATAAAAATAACAATGTAATATAAAATAATAATAATAATACATTATAATGTTTGATATTAAATCGCATCATACCATCTTTTATTTTCATTGACATCTATTTAATTTCAACTAATGTCGTAAACACAATTCCGTCATTAGAATCTGTTAATACGGTTAAATACCAAGTAACATTTTGTTCAACAGAAATGAATGAATAAATAAACTGAAAGTGTCCTATTTTCCTCTATTGTCCTTCTCTAGTATCTCTATATGAGCTGTTTATAAAGATATGTGTATAAGTTGTATATAACATGTATATATTATTATGAATAAAAGAGTTAATATAATTTACTCTCAGGTGGTTTACAGTAAGTTCAGTAATGATAATAATCAGAGTGTATCTGTCAGTTATTACACTCATCTGTCGGATTCTGTGACTTTTGCTGTAATTGTTGCTCTGGTGCTGCGGTACCTGATCTTACACCTCGGCCTCTAGTGTGTGTGTGTGTGTGTGTGTGTGTGGACTGGGAGAACTATCTAGCGTTCTGTGCGCTAATGACAGAAAGGCAGGATGAATTATTCAAAAAATTATCGGACAAATATTTGCTATCTGCCCAAAAGTATATCTTTTGAATTGTACAGTGGATCTGGGTCTTGATTGTGATAAAGAATGTGTACTGAATTTCTGTATATACTTGGCTAAAAAATGTAAACTATTATTATTATGGTCACCTGCTCAGGTACCTTCAGTCAATATGAGGTTGCGTCAGGTGTCCATACTTTTACCACTGGAAAAATTAACTTATGATTTACATAAAAAATCTGAGGTGTTCTGGAAAATTTGGTCGTCTCTCTGGAACTTTCTTGAGGTTTCCCAATGACGATGTCTTTCTAAACTTGCTTTATAATTGTTATTTATTCTTGTCTTTGCTCTTAAGCGTTTATAGCCATTTGAATGTATAACAAATTTTTACTTGTTGTCGAGATACCTGTACCACTGTTGTTGTTTTGTTGAAAAATTTAATAAAAAATAAATAATTTTTTTTTTTTAAAGAAAGGCAGGATGAACCTAGACATCACACACCCCCAGTTAAGAGTGGGGACTAACCCGTTTCCCCTGGGGTGTGTGTAGACTGGGTATATTTTATTCTCAATGATGTGACACAGAACATAAGAATGAGATATTCCTGTGAAACTTTACAGTAGTGTTGCCCAAGTACTGAAGAAACAGATACGTCTTAAGTCGTCGTTTAAAGATTGACATCTAGAGGAAGTTTATTCCACCTCTAGGTCCCAGAACAGAAGAGAGCCTAGATGTACATCTTCCTCGATCCCTGAGAGATGGTGGGACGAGATGCGAGCGGTGCTGGAGGGTCAGAGGGAGCGTGGTGCGGTGCGGTGCGGTGCGTGGTGTGATTAGAGCACAGAGGTCAGTGGGTGCTGGGACGTTGTCAGCTTTGTAGGCGAGTATCAGGGTTTGGAATTTGACACAGCAGCTACAGGAAGCCAGTGCACAGAGCGGAGGAGTGGGGGGCCAAGACGAAAACAAGACGTGCTGCTGCATTCTGGACGAATGGTGGACAGAGGCAGACCTGCAGGAGTGAGGTGCAGTGTGGAGAGAAATCCGTGGATTCGTCTGATGGTGACGGTTGGTCACCCTAGCAAACACTAGCAAACCGCCTCAGTTTAACTCACATTTTTGAGTTTGATTCCAGTTCAGCTCTGAGTTTAGTCCCTGCTGCAGGAGTTCTTCTCTGATCCAGGATCAGTATGTGGTGAACTCCTCCATGTACCTCAGCTTCTCCTCAGTTCTTTAACACTCCACAGTGTTCTCCACCTCTCTGTGTGGTTCCATCACACCCTCACACTGTGTTTGGCAGGAAGTGTGTGTTTCTGTTCTTTCTGTGTGTTTATCTGACACAGCGGTTCCCCATTAGTGTTCAGGCTAATGAACATCTCTCTGTGGCGTTTCCTCCACCGCGCCGAGGCAGACGTCTTGTAGCCGTTCTTCTCAAGACGCTCCTTTAACCTACAGCTCACACTGTCCTCTCTCTGACACACACACACAAAGTTTTGTAATTCTACCTGTTGTGTGTCCTTTGGCCTTTGACTATTGTAGGTGGTAGATTTTATTCTATGTGAGTGTGTGTGTGTGTGTGTGTGTGTGTGTGTGTGTGTGTGTGTGTGTGTGTGTGTGTAAACTGGTGGTCAGGCTCCCTATGGCCACAACTCCCACATTGACAGACGTAATCTCCAAAATGGCTGCACACACACACACACACACACACACACACAGATCAGACTGTGTGATTTTCCTGCTATTTCCTACTATCTGTGAAAGCAAACAGTCTGGTGTGAGAGTAGAGCTTCCGGCGACCAGCCGCTCGCGCTCCATGTCACCGTCATCAATGCGAGGGCTCACCGGGAAGAGCGTGGACGGACACACACACACACTGGGTGTTGCATAAACTTTCAGGGGAAACTCAGATGCCAGCACAGGGGATGCCAAATTACGTCATCTGTTTATTTACATATTCTATGAGGTTTTTTTTTTACAGGACAGAATGCATATCTTTTTTTTTTTTTTTTTTTTTTTTGGGGGGGGGGATTTCAATCGTATCTAATTCCCACCTGTCATCAGGGCCACTCCCACATCAAAGCTACACCCACCAAACAGGGAGGACGGAGACTATCACGTGTTTCCTATGAGCCACGTGACGCTGGCCGAGGACAAACAAACTCCTCGCCGTTGGGAGCGGCGATAAGAAAGTGCTATCCGCTCCTTCCGACTGCATGAGCTCAGACGCCCCTGATTGGCTGTAGAGGCATGATTGATATGAGAGCATCACATCAATGTGCCTCCCACCCCGCCGCTCTGAGATTCCAGCTCTCTAAGCCCTGACTACACCATCACCTGGGCTGTGAACTCACGACCTCCAGATGATAGTGCGAGCACTTAGTCAGGGCTATTTCTTACTTGTATATTATCTACAGAGTGTACGGGTCACTTCCTGTCACACGGTCACACTAGGACGCTGCATCAGCTGCTGTTAGACCTGAGTGTGATTCTCAGCCACAGTCCAGCTTATCCCATCACACAGGACAGTGTACACGTCTTTTATAGATCCTCACACTTCCTGTGTGTCTCCTCAAACACTGCTGTCTTATCTAACTCTTCCTTTGTAGTCTTCTCTCGAACCAGACAGAGCATTGTCCTCTCTAAATTACTCTTACTCTCTCATTTACACACACACACACACCTTTGTACATCCTCCCTTACACAGTAAATCTGATGAAAACTCAGCGTGATAAAAGTGCTAAAATAGAGGTTTGTTGGTGTGTGATGTAGATGTTACACACCAAGTCACAGTGAACACATTCACAGCGAATAACACACACTTCTCATCGCAGCGTTTATTACTATACAATAATGTACACGAGAAACAGAATAATGAAGAAGGCAGTGGAGAGGAGAGGTTGAGTATGAATGATTCTGCAAGGAAGAGTATAAAACCAAGAATTAATGAATCATATTAAATAAAAGAAGATTCAGTATGAAATAATTATTCTAAAATACTATCTATGAAATGACAAACAATGCAGGATGAAAAAAAACACTATTAATTTAAAAGATTTAACCTAGAGTCAGGATGAAAAGAAAATGTTTCATTTTAAAAATGATTTAGTGTGTCATTTCACTGATTCATTATAAAAGATTTGGTATGATTCAGCAAGAATAATTCAGAATGAAATAGTAGAAAGACTTATTATTAAGTATTCGGAATCAAAATAAGAAATGAATCATTCTAAGAGAATCATTCTAAAAGATTTAGAATGAAAAAAGATTTGGTATAAACACTACTGGGTGAACGTAAAATGATTCATCATAAACGATTCAGTATGAAATAAAAAAAAACATTCTAAAAGCTTTAGTATAAAATGACAAGAGTTCAATATAAAAGGACTGAAAAGGAAAAACCTTTTATTATAAAAGAATCATTATAAAAGATGAAAAAAGATTCAGAGTAAAAAGAAAATGATTCATTATAAAAGAGTTGATATAAAATCAGTATTAGTTGTAATTCAGCATGAACAGTTCAGAATGAAATAATTAACTTATTATAAAACATTCAGGATAAAATAAAAGATTCAGTATGAAATGGGTTTGTTTGCTGCAGCAACATGTCCTCACTCATTAACACAATTATTAACACACTCATACACACACTAATTAACACACCCCTTAACACACTAACATGGTCTAATAAACCCTTTAATTATGTTTAATGAACTTCACACTCTCACACACTCAGTACCCAGGTCTCAAGTCATCTAATCAGCATGCAAAAGAGGCCTCACTAACTCCACACACACACACACACACACACACACACACATTCATGTACTATGTGGAAATGAGAAGATTATTGCAGCGATAATGAAACACAACATTTTCATTTAAAATAAGTCTCATGTCTTAGTGTGTTTTGGTCAAAAGCACCAGAGAAGTTTTGGTTTTAAAAGCACCTGGATTAAAGAACAGTTTGATACACAGTCCATGATTACAGTCACACACACACGCACACACACACACACACTGTTTATCTTCATTCTCATGAGGTTTGTGTTCGTGCTGGTTCAGCGCCTCCTCTGCCAGGGTGGAGTAATCTAACACGTGTGTGTCTCCTGTAGAGCGCTCGTTATTAAACCTGATCATCATTTACTGACCAGACGTCTGTCACTCTGACCAGTAAATGACGTGTGTGTGAGTGTGTCTGTGTGTGTGTGAGAGTATGTGTGCTCCTGGTCCAGTCTGGGTGCTGATGGTGATTCAGCGCGTCCTCTGCACTTTGGCCTGTGACCTCTGACCTCTAGGTGGCAGCAGTGTTACATCTGACAGGTGAGGCAGCACTGCTTGCGTATGGAGTTCAGGACGCAGCGACCGAGCAGCTTCAGTGTGGCGCAGAACCGAGCAGACATGCTGTCTCTCTTACACACCAGCATCCCTGCTACACACACACACACACACACACACACACACACACACACACACACACTTTAACTACAGTATAAAGGCCATAAGGCGTGTCATTAACACAGGTGTGGTCGTTACCTCTCTCAGCTCTGCACTCCTCCTCAGCACACCTGCGTGAACTCTCGGGTTTGTCACGGTTCAGACACAGCAAGCTCTTCGCCTCCTCTCCTGATGCTTCACTCACACACCTGATCACTCGCTTCTGTACACCTCCACCACAGCTCTTTGAACACTAACACACACACAGACAAGTAATTCCATATTATAACACACATCAGGAGCATCTCTTTATCTTCAAACTACAGATATGCATGAGTATGCAAATAAGGACACGCCCCCACACCCCCTTTGTATTACAGATATGCTAATGTCAATAACAAGACGTGTCGTGCTGGTGTCTTCTTATCTATGTAGATTATTTTTTATTTAGTGCCACCTTAGTTGAAGCCCCGTCCCCATTTTGTACGATAGCTCTAATTGTAGTTCTTGTTAAACTGTTGTGGTGTAAGAGGAATCAATAATATGATAGTGACCTGCTGCCAGGGTCCAGCGACCCACGCCACACACGGCTGGAGGTTACAGGGGGCGGAGCTTTCAGGTCTGACACTCTCATCACAGCGTTCAGGCTCCGGACAAAACACTGAGCGCTCCATCAATCCACCGCCACAGCTCTGAGAGCACTGAGAGAGAGATAGAATAGAGAGAAATAGATACAGAGTAACCTTTGAAATGTTTCTCTGATCAGGGTTGCGTCACTATACTTGTGTTACTGGACCTCAGTGCAGCTTTTGACACCATTGATCATAGTATTCTCCTTCACAGATTAGAAAAGGTAGTAGGAATTAAGGGAACTGCCCTCTTGTGGCTCAGATCCTATTTTGACTGATCGTTATCAGTTTGTAGATTTAGATGGTGACCGTTCCTCATGTTCTCAAGTGGAGTTTGGTGTTCCACAGGGCTCAGTTTTAGGCCCACTGCTTTTTTCCCTTTACATGCTTCCTCTGGGCAACATAATCCGTAAGCAGATATTAATTTTCATTGTCATGCTGATGACACAGTTATGCGTCTCAGCAAAACCAGATGGGAAAATCCATCTTAATAAAGTTGAGCAGTGTGTGCAGGACATAAGAGATTGGACGGTAATTAACTTTCTTCTGCTTAATCCTGATAAGACAGAAGTTCTAGTCATAGGACCACAAGTAGCTAGAAGTAAGCTTTCTGATCACACTGTAACTTTAGATGGCCTTTCTGTTCCATCAAGTGCAACAGTAAAAGACCTCGGTGTGATTATAGATTCCAGCCTTTCGTTTGAAGCTCATGTAGATAATATCACCAGGATAGCTTTCTTTCACCTTAGAAATATTGCCAAGATAAGAAACATATTGTCACTAAATGATGCAGAAAAACTAGTTCATGCTTTTATCACCTCTAGGTTGGACTATTGTAACGCCTTACTGTCTGGTTGTTCAACTAGGTGTATAAACAAGCTTCAGTTAGTACAGAATGCAGCAGCGAGAGTCCTCACTAGAACCAGAAGATACGAGCACATCACCCCTATCTTATCTACACTGCATTTCGCATCCATTTTAAAATACTACTTTTGACATTTAAAGCACTAAATGGTCTCGCGCCACAGTATTTGAGTGAACTGTTAGTGTCTTACGATCCGCCACGCCTACTTCCATCAAAGGATGCAGGCTGCCTGTCAGTACCACGTATTATTAAAACTACAGCAGGGGGCGGAGCTTTTCCTTACAAAGCCCCAAAGTTATGGAATAGTCTTCCTGTTAATGTTCGGGACTCAGACACAGTCTCAGTGTTTAAGTCTAGGCTAAAAACTTATTTATTTAGCCAAGCATTTTTGTAAATAGATTAACCTTAGGTAAAGGAGTAGATCTGGGGGACTCATGGACGTAGAGTATTCTGGTGAACTGGTATGTTTAGATGCTGTCCTCCCCACTCTCATTGATCACTCAGGTTTGTTGACGGTGAGGTGATTGGTTGCTTTACATCTCAGTTCCCCCTCATGTCTGTGTTTCCTTCTGGCTCCTCCCTTTTAGTTATGATGTCATAGTTAGTCCTGCCGGAGTTCGGGGACGGTTCCACTTCACCATGAAGACGCTCCTGTCCTCGGCTGATACAGACAGCTGTCCTCTGAGGACTCGTGACTGCAGTCTCTCGATAGTTCAGGACTGGAGTTTCCTACAGTCTACCTGAGTCTCCAATAACGAACTGGACTCCATATGAAGTTAAACGCGTCTCCTGTTCTACTGAACTTGCAGCCTCCTAACACACAGTATGAGTGCAGATCAATCCCTGCTCTCCGTTATCACCCAGATGAGGATGGGTTCCCTGTTGAGTCCGGTTCCTCTCAAGGTTTCTTCCTTTTGCCAGCTCAGGGAGTTTTTCCCTCAGCACCGTCGCCCTCAGCTTGTTCATCAGAGATCTGATCATTTTATTTTTTACAAATGTTCTCATATTTCATACACATTTCCATAGTTTTAATAAAGAAAAATGCTCTTACCTCTAGACAGATCTTATTTGGAAAAATAGCATAGTCAACTATGAAATGAACCAGCCTTAGCTTTTTGTGTTTGTGTGTGTGTGTGTGTGTGTGTGTGTGTGTGTGTGTACCTGTCCCCAGTGTGTGTGTTTCCACTCCAGTGTAGGAGGTGATGGCAACGGTTGGTCCGAGCAATGAAAGGGTCTCAACACTCGTCCACTCTTAGAGTCCACACACTGCACATCCCTGTACTTCATCCCACTGACACACCCCTCAGTGCACTAACACACACACACACACACACACACACACACACACACACACACACACACACACACATTGAAATTCAATGGGTCTGAGTCCTCTTACAGACATCATGTCTCAGTGTGTGTGTGTGTGTGTGTGTGTGTGTGTGTGGTGTATGTATGAGAGAGAGTGACACACCTTTCTCCACACAGCACAGGGTTGAAGGTTACAGTGTTGTGCAGGTTCGGGTTTGGCGGTGCTGCTGCAGTCAGAATCCCGACCAGAACTACACCCCACTGACCTCCACACCGCTCCCAGACCACAGGAGGTAGAACACTGAAACACACACACACACACGGTGTAAATATTATTCATGTGAATTGGTAGAGACTTTACAGGTGTATAAGATCTTTACCTCACTCCAGTTGCCCACGACCCAGAATGCCCCTGGGTTCGTTCCGTCTCCTTTGGACCTGCTGGGGTTTCTGGGTGTGTGTCTGCTCTTCTTAATGATGATGACCCTGGGGTTGTGTGATCTCGGCTTTACTTTCAGAATCCTCTGCTTGAAGGCCCTGCTGTGTGTGAGTGTGTGTGTGTGTGCTTTAGTGCTCGCTGGGGCAGGTGTGTGTGCAGTCGTCCTTGTCCTGGCTGGTTGTGTTGTAGTAATGTGTGTGTGTGTAGTTGCCATGTCGTATGGCTGTACTGTAGTCTGAGGTGTGTGTATAGTGCTGAGAGGTGTGTGAACAGTGAGCGTGTCCTCTCTGTCGTCCTCTATGATGTAGTCGTAGCCCGGCGTGTACGCCGGTCCGTCCGGGGGCTGCTGCAGGTCCGCGCTGCCCTCCTCGTCCTCGTCCTCGTCCCTGGTGTCGTCTTTCACACTGCTGTTAGTCACCAAGATGAAATCCTGATCGTCTTCGTGTAACACACTCGGAGTCGGAGTGTGCGATGTGTACGGTGTGTGTGTGGGATTAGACGTGATGTTATCGGGATTGAGACTCGGAATCCGAGTCGGAGGTCGCGGTCGAGTTTTGAAACAGCTCTGGAGGTTACAGAAGGTTGTGGTTCGAGGCCGGGTCAGGGGGTCGCAGTGGATTTTGGGTTCTTTTAAACAACCGACGTTACGGGATTTCACACCTCCACCGCAGGACAGAGAACACTGCAGGAGACACAAGACACCCCGCTTACACACACTAAACACACTGCTGAGGTCAGCATGGTGATCATACACACATTCACATGAACATTATCCCGTTTATGATGACAATAATCATGCAAACTGGTGTCCCTTTGACCCTATGACCTGCTGATCTAGTAATCATATGACCTAGTGATCCAGTGACTCCATGACCCGGTAATCCAGTAACCCCATGACCCAGAGATCTAGTGACCAATGACCTGATAATCTAGTGACTTGAAAACCTGTTGATCTAGTGCCACATGACCCTCTGTCCAAGTGCCCCATGACCTAGTGATCCAGTAACCATGTGAGCTAGTGACATATGACCTAATAATCTAGTAATACAATAACCCAGTGATCTACTGATCCATGACCCAGTGATCTAGTCAGTTATGACCCAATGATCTAGTGCACCATGACCTGGTAATCTAGTGACCCAATGCCGAGTGATCTATTGACACATGATCTGGTAATCTGGTGATTTGACAACCTGTTAATCCAGTGACCCCATCACCATGTGATCTAGTGCCCCATGACCTGGTGACCTACTGCCCCATGACCCAGTGATCTAGTGCAGAGTCTTGTCTTGAGACACCATGAGTCTGTTTACTGGAAACTTTATGAACAATTCATTTGGTGATCAAATGATTCTGTCCTCTAGTGTACCATGACCCAGTGATCAAGTGACACCACAATACTGCTCTCTAGTGATCCCATTACCAAATGATGTTAATTAGCAACTTTAGGATCCATTCATTTTCGTGATCCATGTTCCTGTGATCTGGTAACTCCATGATGCTGGGATTTTGCTGCTGGGACTTGATTCTTTCATCATGCAAACTGTATCATCACATGATTCCATAATCCTTTTTACCCAGTTGTTGTTGTTGGTCTTTCGGCTGCTCCCGGCAAGGGGTCGCCACAGTGGACCATCCGGTCCGCACATACAAGCTTGACATGGGTTTTCCGCTGGATGCCCTTCCTGACGCAACCCTCCCATTTTTTAATCCAGGCTTGGGACCAGAACTGCATCCAGTACCTAGAGTTTCGGCACTGACTGGGAATCGAACCTGGGCCTTAAGTGCCCTAATCCTTTTTACACAGTAATCTTCATAAAATGATATAACTATCCAATCCATTCTGCATAACCCAGTGACGCCCAGAGTCTCACCTCGCTCCAGTTCCCCACAGCCCAGGCCGAGCCACAGGTCACGTTCCTGTTGCAGGTCACGGCTGCTTTGGGTTTGGGGAGTTTCCTGCAGTCGCCGGAGTGCTGCACTCTCTCCTCTCCAGCCACGGTTCTAACACACATGACTGTGCGCTTCCTTATTCCATCGGAGCCGCAGGTGGCCGAACATGACTGCCATCCGCCCACCCACCACCTGGTGATTAGACATTAACTCTTCAGCTTCAGTTCTGCAAACGAAGCTAATACATAAACAGAAGCAGAGGCAGACCTGGCAGGACAGTCCATGTTCTTACAGTGGCGATGTCTGTCATCAGGCCGAGTGTCCGGGTCACACAGCTCCTCCTCCACCACTCCAACTCCTGCTCTGAAACACCGCACCGGCTGCTGCTGCTCACCTGCAGGACCAGGGGTCATCATTAACCACACAGGTGGCCTAACCACACAGTATATTACCTATACTTTAGCATCTGACAAAGATCATATAGAATGGTAGTTCTGTGGTGTGTTTTGGGTTCTACAGTTTGTCCACTAGGGGTCAGTACAGAACAAAGGGAGTGAGAGACTCTGAGTGTATGTATGTATGAGTGTTTCACACTTGCCGGGTTTTAGCTTGGAGTGCATGAGAACGCTGCTGAACCTCTGAGTGTGTTTGCAGGGTGTGTGTGTTACTCTTCATGACAGATGTAATTTCTGGTACAGCAAAGTGTACATCAATGTGCCTCAGTGAAAAAGGACACTTTCTTCTTCCAGAATGATTCAATCGTGTCTATTTTTTATTCTGTTTATTAAATCTGTTTATGATAAGATCCTCAACTAATACTGGAAAATTGCTCATGATGTTAAAGCACAAACTGGTCTTAAATGTCCTTGTGCGAGGATAAAACTAATCTTATTTAGGGAGTCCTTTATTCTTACCTTTTCAGAGAGGTCTTAGTAAGTGTACAACACAAGCGTTCCTCACCTTGTCCACAGGTGGCGCTGCAGTCAGTCCAGACTCCGTACTTCCAGCGGTACTGAGATTCCAGCACATCATTCTCCTCTGTGCTGTTCTTCTTCAGGGTGAACTCGTACCGCACGCCGGGGTTCGTCTCCTGAAACAGCAGCTACACAACAACAACAACAACAACAAGAGAAAAAACACACACAAAACTCAGGACGACTCAAACTTAGAATGACTTACAAGTGTACGTAACATTGTTAACATTCATACACACACAGATAGCAGTGTTATCTCGTTTCTGTGTGTGTGTGTGTGTGTGTGTGTGTGTACCTGCACTATAACGGGTTCTGTTGTAGGCCCAGGTGACGTGAGGTTCTCCAGGTTTCCGCTGCGCTCGTAGTAGAACTTGACTCCGCCCACCTGGTACTCACCGTTCCACTGGATGATGTAATTGCCGTTAAGGTAATATTTGTCGGAGTCTGCCGCGCGCACCACCAGGAAGTTCGCCGCCTCCCCCACTTCCGCTATCACTATGTTCCTCGCTCCTTCTGGGATCAGAACCATGTCTGTGTAGCCTGATACACACACACACACACACACACACACACACACACACGTATTTATGTCTGTACTTGAGGTAAAATAGAGTTGTTTGCTTCTGTATGTGTGTGCGTGTGTGTGTGTGTGTGTGTGTGTGTGTGTGTGTGTGTGGTTGTGTGGTTGTGTGTATGTGTGTGTGTGTGAGACATACCGTATCCATCTCTCTGAGTGTACGTGCCATTCAGTGTCTCACAGCTGGAGCCGTCACCGAGACACACACCACACCAATCCTCCACTGCCTTCGAGTTTATCGCATAATCACAGCCCACCTCCTACACACACATACACACACACACACACACACACACATACACACACACAATTTACAAAGTGACTTCAATTTCTTACATAAATATGGTACACTTTATTATATTCTTAAAGCACCCTCAGTGCATGGATTCTGCGCTCTGATTGGTCAGAAGGTGTTGATTAGTTCTCTATAACCTGTGAAGCAGTGAAGTTTTATTTTAATGCACTCTTATAGGTTAAAGTTTCCATAGCAACAGCTTATTCTCTATACACAGGGATATGTAAAGAGAGACTAGTGAGGGAACACGCGTTTAAAGCTGTTATAACATAAGAGTTAACACACACACACACACACACACATGTACACACACACACACACACGTACACACACAGACGGAGAGTAAGCCACACCCAGCCACTCTACCTTGCACACACCATTGATGCAGACGCTCCTGCTGCTGTTGGAGAAACAGGGAGTCCCGTCAGTCACCGCGTCCAGCATCCTCTCTGTAAAATCCTCAGTCACAGGCCTGCAGTGCAGCTCACACGGGTGGGCTAAGGGTGGGCAGAGAGGGAGGGCGAGAGAGAGAGAGAGATGATGATGATGATGATGATTGAGCAGCCTCAAGGAAAAACGTAACACCATAATTTAACCTTGACTTGTTTACTAATCAGAGTTTCTAGCTACTGAATGATTCATTAATTATGTACAGGGTGTGTGTGTGTGTGTGTGTGTGTGTGTGTTTGGTCTTAAACATTGATCTTACAGTGTGTGGTGATGGGGATCCACTGGTACAGCTGGTTGTGGTACGGGACCGTATCAAACTCGCTGCACTGCATGTCTCGAAACGACGGCTTCTTCTTAGCACACGGCGCCGTGTTACAAATCCTGTAGCGCCTCCGCTCACCTGTACAGTACTTCCCTCCGAACGCTGGCCTGAGAGAGAGAGAGAAAGAGAAAGCAATGAAACCTAAATGAGTTTCACAACTCATTTACAATGAAGATGAAGGAAGAGGAGGAGAAAGTGTCCTACTTCGGTTTGTCACACTCTCTGTCTGCTGATTGGACGCCGGAGCCGCAGGTGCGCGAGCAGTGAGACCAGGTGCTCCACTGGCCCCACCCACCATTCACCGTCTCAGGTAACTTCCCCACCACCACACACTCGCCTGAGATGCACCACTGACACACACACACACACACACACAGACACACACACACACACACCACTGTGTTCATCATCGTTACACTAAGTGTAAATGTGTATCATACTGTATGTTATTATGCAGTGACCCTATGATGTGATGAATCTTCAGCTCCAGTACAATGTGTGTGAGTGTGTGTGTGTGTGTGTCTCTCTCTCTCTCACCTTGCCTGGGCCACACCTGGTCCCGTCTATGGGCGAGTCCAGTTTGGAGCGACAGGACCCGTTCACTGAGCACCACAGAATCTGGCACACATCCTGCAGAGACACACAGCATGGACAAGTGAAGACTCAGAACATCTGTGTGTTCCTGCAGTGTGTCCTGTGTCTCACTGTGTCTCAGAGAACTCTGGTTATATAAACGTCTTCAGTGAGATGAGAAAAGCCAGATCTTACGTCAGTTTCGTGGCAGAGAGTGGCGTTGGGTCCGTACTGCATCTGACACTGGTGCTGCCGAGTGTACTTCACCCCCGGGGCAAGAAGCGCCGTCGTCATGTCCTTCTTAGAGGGACGATCATCCAAACAAGAACCCCAACCACGACTGGGAGAGAGACAGGAGAGAGAAAAGGAGAAAGAGCAAGAAAGACTGAGACCCTGATACCTAGAAAGTCACAGTGCTAACAGTGGGAAAGGTATGTATTTGTTTGTATGTGTGTGTGTGTGTGTGTGTGCTTACTCACTCAAGGAAATGTGTGATGTACTGCTTGCTGCAGGTGGACCAGGTGAGAGGTGATGAGTCGTACTGCAGCTGGCGAGACATGATGTAGGGGGCGCGACCCACCAGCTCACAGTCATTCCCCTGACCATCATGCTGAATTCCAAAACTACACACACACACACACACACACACACACACACACACACACACACACACACACATACAGTCATTGTCCTGAATGAATCATGAATCATAATCTCCCCCCAACACACACACACCTGTGTCCGAGCTCGTGTGCGATGGTGAAGGCTACGGGAAGTCCTGAGTCCTCGTTGATGTTGCAGGAGCGATGAGGTTGGCACATTCCAGACAGGTGAGAGAGTCCAAGTGTCTCACACGGCTGATTCTTACCTGCACAGATGTCCTTCCTGACACACACACACACACACACACACACAGTCTGAACTAAGATGTGCTGAACTATCACATCCCATTAGTCACTCTGTTTATGTTTTGTTCAGAGTATATTTGTTCATGATGTCTATTAGGGAAGAGTGTGCACCTGCATTCATACAGCTCTGCATGCCTGACAAAGTGATGTATATTTAAAGGATGCAGCAGGCGAACCAAAAGAAATCTGCAAGTTGGACCAGGAGCTGTCCCAAAGAAGGGAGGATTGAAAGCAGCCAATAGTAGATTCTGACAAGGCAGCCTCCCAAACCCAGCTTTAGATTATATTTGATGGGGCAGAATGGCCTTCTACCTCCAGCTTCAGGTAGAGTCCAACAAGGTGGTCTCCACAGCTCAGCTCTATGTAGAGGGCGATGGGATGGCATACTATGGTCGGCTCCAAGAAGAGGTCATCAAGGTGTCCTACTAGACCCAGCTCCATGTAAAGGTTGATGGGGCTCCAGATCACATCAAGCTCCAGATAGAGGTGTTCAAAGTTCAAAGTCTATTTCCTGCCAGAGAACAAAGAGGCGACAGTCTCCCACCCTACCTCCAGGTAAAGCCTCTCATACCCAAACAAGAAAGCCCAGCTTAGACCTGCGGTTGAGAAAATCTGTGCCCCAGTGTCCTCACTTGGTTTGTGAAAATGGGCCCCCTAATCCAAGACTCCCTCTGGACTTTGGATCCTGAACTGGGAGATTGAATTATAGGGGGAAGAAGAGGCGCAATACGGGGGGGGGGGGCATGGCAGCACCAGAGAGACGGTGATTTATAGCACGTCACATGCCTGTTATAACATTCTGAATCCTGGTTATGTCTCGTTTTACATGGAATTTAGCCATTGTGTTTTCAGTTTGTCTTTGCTTTCTGTTGAGTTTGCTGGAGTGTGTTTGCTCACAATGTTATTATAGAGAATGCTGGGAGCACAGTCAAAACCACCATTCCCCTAGTATTTTAAATACCATACATCCCACACTTCTAAAGAACAAGTTGGAGCACATAGGAGTGGAACACCACCTCACAGCATGGATTTTGTACTTTGTGTGGTTAAGAGACTGTGAGTCTGACATGACTGTCTGCAGCAGGTGTGTCCCACAGGGTTTGGTCCTCGCTCCCTTACTTTTCATTGCTTATAGTGCGGACTTAAAACGCAACTCAGTTAACTGACATCTACAAAAGTTCTCTCACTCCACATTCCTCTGCATCACTGATAATTGGCATGAATGGGTCGGTTATAGAGAACTGATCCAGGAGCTTGTGGACTGGTGCAAGTGGAATTGCCTCAGGATTAATATAAGGAAAAGTAAAAGAGATGGTGGTGGGTGACTGCAGGTGAAAACACTGCTTTATTCCATTGAACATCCAGTAAATGGACACTGGGGTGATTAAATCGTACAGGTGTATGTTCACCTGAATAATAAACTTGCCATGGTTTAATAATTCAAATGTGCTGTGTAGGCAAGCCTCCATCGGTTGAGGACACTCAGGTTTTTGAAGTGCTGGGGTCATTACAGAAGACATTTATCTTGTCTTATCTTTAAATCTGAGTGCTTGTCTCACACATTATGTGTTAATTATGAATCAGCTTCATTTTTATGTTTTTACTATGTTAATCAGCAAAATAAATGAAACACATTTTGTTTAATCTGAGTTATAATAGTCATGTAGAGCAGACATGGTTACCTGGTTATGAGCACAGCGACATCATGGTGTGCGGGATGCGTGTCGCTCTGAGGGTTCAGGTTCTCCTGCCAGCTACAGAAACTGGTCAGAGTCGAGTCTGCGTGATGGACGATCTTCAGACCTTTCTGACAACATGCACACATGTTCTTAAGGGCTCCGATAATACGCATACCAATATTAGGAAGGTAAAAAGAAAGCTTTCGTTAGAATTTGAGAACAGTGGCATTATCTGTTTGTAGGGTGTAAGTAAGCACTTATACCCTGTAATGCCAATACTTTTGGTGTTTATTGTAGAGGAGTGCAGTAATATGTAATAAACCAATCAACTGCTATTTAATTATAAACATTAAATAAATGTTGTCCCGAAAAAACAGTATATTTTTGTCTTTTGTCAGGTGTGAGTGGAAACAACTCACTTCAGATTCAGACTAAAAGAGTCTAATAGGGGCCAATTCGACTCATGAAACTCGGCCATATGAAGTATGTTGTAGAGCAGGGGTGTCCAAATCCAGTCCTGGAGGGCCAGTGTCCAGCACAGTTTGGTGCTTCTTCTTCTCAAACACAGCTGATTTAACTCATCTGTTAATTACTAGGTTCAGTGGGTGTGTTTAGGTGTTGGTGAACTACAAACTGTGCTGGTCACTGGCCCTCCAGGACTGGATTTGGACACCCCTGTTGTAGAGTGATGACCTGTGTGTGTGTGAGTGTGTGTGTGTGTGTGTGTGTGTGTGTGTGTGTGTACCTCCTCTGACTGCAACAAGATGAGTCTCACAAGAACAATGTGGATCGCATTTCCGATACTGGCATCATGGTAAATACCTGCCACCTAACACACACACACACACACACACACACACACGCACACACACACACACACACACACACACACACACACACACACACAGGGATATAAGATCCAGATATCGGATATGTTATTATTATTAGCATTATTATTATTATTATTATTATTATTATTAGAGCCAGTTTCTGCGGGGGGTTGGTCACCATGTTCATGACGGTGAAGATGTAGCTCTCCACGTTGTTGTTGCCGTGGTACTGCAGCATCTTGGAGTCGGCCACCACCGTCGTCTCCACCCAGCGCTCCGTGCTCACTGATCGCCGACTCAGCACTCGGCCCGGGCCTCGCCGCTCTCGTTCCCAAAGCTCTCTTTCGTCCTCTATCTGCTGAGAGTGCTCTGGAGTGTCTGTCATATCACACACACACACACACACACACACACACACACACACACACACACACACACACACACACACACTCAGTTCAAATAAACAGAGCACAGAGCTCTATTCCACTGATCACATTTCCACTGATCCCGTCTGACCTGTGACCCCGCAGGGGGCGTGGCCGTCACCCTGTGTGTGTGTGCTGCGGCGGGATCTGACGCTCAGCCAAGCGGAGTTACGGTAAACCACATGCGGCTGCTGGGGGTGTGTGAGCGTCGGTGTGTGACCTCGCACAGGTTCAATCAGGAACACTCCGCTAGGGAGAGAGAGCACGCCTGTCTGTAACACACACACACACACACAGAGTAACACAGCTGTCTCTCTCAGTCTCACTGCTCTGAGCACATTCATTCTCAATGCATTATCTGCAAACTTCATACATATATATGTGTGTGTGTGTGTGTGTGTGTGTGTGTGTGTGTGTTTGAGCAAGCTGCTGCTAGTTGTGCCTGTTCTTTAGGATCATCACAGATAATTATGCAGTAATTCATCACCGTGCCCTAACAAGCCACTCACACACACACACACTTTCCACAAAGGAGTGAACTGCAACACTGTGTATAACACACAGTTCTATAAAAAATTATATTTTAATTTAATTTTATTTTAATATATATTAAATTTTTTTTTTGCTCTGTGTGTGTGTGTGTGTGTGTGTGTGTGTCTGTGTGTGTGTTTGTGTGTGTGTTTGTGTGTGCGTAACCCAGTAACATGTGCATGACCTAATTTGTAAGCAACAGTAAGGATTCCCACTGGCCTGTTCATACATATCTGAACTCTCTGTGGAGTCATCATGGCATTCTCTTATCGTGTGTGTGTGTGTGCGTTTGTGTGTGTTTGTGTGTGTGTGTGTGTGTGTAAGTGTGTGTGTGAGGGAATGCAGCTGTCAGTTGTGATTGTGTGAGAATCAGGCTAACCCTCCTGCACATACTTGCTGACTGTGCTTGCATATGTGTGTGTGTGTGTGTGTGTGTGTGTGTTCAACTTCCTAGTTCCTGTTTTAAACTCCATCCACCTACATCAGGATAACACACACACACACACACACACACACACACACACACACGGGTATATAAAGTTGTATAAACAGTGTTTGTTTAAATTCAGGCGAGTGGAACCTCACACAGATCCTACTGATTGTTTAGAGACATGAAAATGACACCCTGCACTACCAACTCTGTGTATAACGAGTGATGTTGTGTGGTTGTGAGTAGGTGTAGTGACGGTTTGTACAGTTCTGAAGGTTGTGGTGTATAAACTCCACAGTGTGATCAGAGGAAGCCGAGTCACTGCTCCCTGCACACACTCACGCTGATTACTTTCCTGTAACAGCATACACACTTACACCACAATGATGAAAAAATTATTAAAAGACTCAAGTGTGTGTGTGTGTGTGTGTGTGTGTGTGTGTATGTGTGTGTGTATCTCTATGTAAAGAAACACACAGACACACAAAGAAAGTAAGAAAGAAAGAATGAAAGAAGAAAAGGGGAGTGAGGAAAGAGTTAAAGAGCAGTAAATAGCAATGTGTGTGTGTGTGTGTGTGTGTGTGTGTGTGTGTGTGTGTGTGTGTGTGTGTGTGTGTGTGTGACAGAGGGAGGTGGAGGGGTCAGCCTGGAGATAGTATAAGACTGGAAAGAAGCTGTGCTGATCGACAGCCAGACAAATCTCCCGGGAGACACATTCCTGCTAACACACACACACACACACACACACACACACACACACACACACACACACACAGGGCTTCATCATGGTGGTGTCAGTGCAGTGGGTGTTTGTTTAGTGGTGTGTGGTGTCGTCTCTCCGTCTCAGAGCGCGACTCATTTCCTAAACACAAGGATGTTATTTTTACTTCAGTCAGCACACACACACACACACACACACACACACACACACACACAACACGCACACACACCTCTCGGCTTACTGTGTGTGTGTGTATTACACACTGTCCTTAGTGAGGACTCATTCGCAGTAGTCATTAATGATGTATTATGTTTATGGAAAATATGATGACGACTGAGTGGAAGTGTGTAAGAATAAAGTGTGTAACGTGTGTTTATAGAGCAGTTAGAATCTGGTGTTGTGATTGGACGTGCACTATGGCTCTGTGATGTGCACTTGTGATTGGTTCACGTCCTGTGTTTCTGTGCTCACCAGGCCGTGACAGCTGCTCAGCGCGGCCGTTCCCTCCACGTCCCCGTCCGTCACCGTGCCGATGAGGTGACACTCATTGTCCCTGTGAACGTCCACATGTCCGTCCTCGCTCGCGTTCCTCCGCTCTAACATGTACCCCTGCGACAGCAGGTTGTCGTTGACGGTGAGGTTGAGGGTTAAATCCCGTCCCCTGAAGTTCAGCTTGTAGTACACATGCGTGCTGTCACGTGTGTCCACCTCACGCCGGCGACGCCTCCTGCTTGTGAACTGATGCGAGAGCGTGTGAGAGATGAATCGACCGTCTCCGTCCACTTTCTCAGGATGAACGAGAGAGAAGTCGCTGTGGGATCTGATGGAGTGTTCTGTAAAACGAAACACAAACTTCATCAATAAAACCAGCATAACACATCAATAACAAAACTGAATAAATCATTGTTTTAAAAATATACTTTTTTAATGAACTGGACACACTTTTTCAGTAAAGCCATGACTGTGTTAGAGAAACTGCTACATGGTTTGACTGCCTGCTCTAGCATGGTTTTGTTTCTATAATCCACAGAGAGATATGCGCTAGCTAACTACATTGTATGGCTAGCAATGTGCTAATGTCTTCCTTAATGATCGTATGAAACGATATGTTGCATCAGTCACTGTGATTTATTTCCTTAGGCATTAAAAAGTAGTTTAATATTTCACCACACAGGAAGAAGATTTTAAGACACACAAGCCTAACCTAAAATTGTGGCTAATAGTGACTTTGCTAGCTAACTAAAACGCGGCTCAGTTTGTTTATTATGAACTAGCATTAGTAGCACCGTTAACAGTTAAAGAGTTTACAGAAAGAGTTAAAATGTTAAATGTAATAATAATCTGCTGATTTTTAATGTAATGAGTGATTATTATTATTATTATTATTATTCTTTCAGGTCCACGTCCATGTGTGTGTGTCTCTGTACAGCAGAACTCTCTGTCTCACTTATTAATAGACAGAAATCACATTCTGTAAGGTTGAGTATCTGACGCCTTGTTTACACTAAGTTGTACTTCTTTGGTGCTCAGACAAACACACTCCCTGTTCGGTAATCGGAGAGAGAATCACAGATGAGAAATGGAAAAAGTTGATCGGATAAAGATGAGATTTTTTCTTAAAATGACTCCAGCGTCTTAAAATTCACTTCTACCACGTCAGCGCTGTTATTTCAGCCAGAGTGAAGTTTTGTGTGGTGCTATGACACAATCTGAATGGACAGACACACAGACAGACGGACAGAAATTTATCTGAGACTGGTTTCTGGTCGTCCAATGTATGAAACATAAATCATAGAATACATATATCATAGAAAGAGGAAGTTCTGGCCAATGTACAGATAAAACTTTCTTTTATTTAGTGACCATAATGAAGTGTTTGCACTACCTCACTTAGTAACTTTGTTAACTAATCGTTTTTACCTGCATTCTCCTGACAATCATATCAGCTAGTTAGTGAGTTTATGTATTTTTTATAACTACATGACTATCTTTTATGACAACGAATAGCAAGATTGATATTTCTCGGTTTAGGACAGAAACAGTCATGCATAAAATTTACTTGAAAAAGACACCTTAAATCCTCACCATCTGACTGTCGTCTTGCCAACACATCAGCCTGCTACTAAACACGGTGGTCTGGTCTGTGTTGAAGAGCTAGCTAAGAAATGCTAATAATAATAGGTTGTGAATAATTAATAAATAATGTTAGGTTGTGAAGTAATTCTGGTTAAAATAGTAAAATATTTATTTTACGTTTTTATTTTTTATTTACAATAATACCACTTTATCATTAAATACTAGTGAATCTAGTTATTGTGGCTAGCTAACGTTACACTCTAGCAACTATTGTTAAATAGCTCA